>JAVIAB010000046.1:2356622-2539122 GCA_032433765.1 Megaustenia siamemsis
ATCCATTTCCCTAGTCAATAATGTTGCCCAAGTCTATAAAGTTATCTACTTCCATAGTCAATAATGTTGCCCAAATCTATAAAGGTATCCATTTCTCATGTCAATAATGTTGCCCAAATCTATAAAGGTATCCATTTCTCATGTCAATAATGTTGCCCAAATCTATAAAGTTATCCATTTCTCATGTCAATAATGTTGCCCAAATCTATAAAGTTATCCATTTCTCATGTCAATAATGTTGACCAAATCTATAAAGTTACCCATTTCCCTAGTCAATAATGTTGCCCAAATCTATAAAGTTACCCATTTCCCTAGTCAATAATGTTGCCCAAATCTATAAAGTTACCCATTTCCTCGATTGACTCTACTTCAGTTTTCCCTGGGTTGTGGCATGTGTTCTTTTATCAACATGAATATGCAGTCCCATTGTGGCAGTCTTTCTGTAGCTTGTCTTTCATTTGGTTGTGGAGATGTTCAAGGAGTCCAACATCATCGACATGATCCAAGTCTTTCATTTGGTTGTGGAGATGTTCAAGGAGTCCAACATCATCGACATGATCCAAGTCTTTCATTTGGTTGTGGAGATGTTCAAGGAGTCCAACATCATCGACATGATCCAAGTCTTTCATTTGGTTGTGGAGATGTTCAAGGAGTCTAACATCATCGACATGATCCAAGTCTTTCATTTGGTTGTGGAGATGTTCAAGGAGTCTAACATCATCGACATGATCCAAGTCTTTCATTTGGTTGTAGAGATGTTCAAGGAGTCCAACATCATCGACATGATCCAAGTCTTTCATTTGGTTGTGGAGATGTTCAAGGAGTCTAACATCATCGACATGATCCAAGTCTTTCATTTGGTTGTGGAGATGTTCAAGAAGTCTAACATCATCGACATGATCCAAGTCTTTCATTTGGTTGTAGAGATGTTCAAGGAGTCCAACATCATCGACATGATCCAAGTCTTTCATTTGGTTGTGGAGATGTTCAAGGAGTCTAACATCATCGACATGATCCAAGTCTTTCATTTGGTTGTGGAGATGTTCAAGAAGTCTAACATCATCGACATGATCCAAGTCTTTCATTTGGTTGTAGAGATGTTCAAGGAGTCCAACATCATCGACATGATCCAAGTCTTTCATTTGGTTGTAGAGATGTTCAAGGAGTCTAACATCATCGACATGATCCAAGTCTTTCATTTGGTTGTGGAGATGTTCAAGGAGTCCAACATCATCGACATGATCCAAGTCTTTCATTTGGTTGTGGAGATGTTCAAGGAGTCTAACATCATCGACATGATCCAAGTCTATCATTTGGTTGTAGAGATGTTCAAGGAGTCCAACATCATCGACATGATCCAAGTCTTTCATTTGGTTGTAGAGATGTTCAAGGAGTCTAACATCATCGACATGATCCAAGTCTATCATTTGGTTGTAGAGATGTTCAAGGAGTCCAACATCATCGACATGATCCAAGTCTTTCATTTGGTTGTGGAGATGTTCAAGGAGTCTAACATCATCGACATGATCCAAGTCTATCATTTGGTTGTAGAGATGTTCAAGGAGTCCAACATCATCGACATGATCCAAGTCTTTCATTTGGTTGTGGAGATGTTCAAGGAGTCTAAAATCATCGACATGATCCAAGTCTATCATTTGGTTGTAGAGATGTTCAAGGAGTCCAACATCATCGACATGATCCAAGTCTTTCATTTGGTTGTGGAGATGTTCAAGGAGTCCAACATCATCGACATGATCCAAGTCTTTCATTTGGTTGTGGAGATGTTCAAGGAGTCCAACATCATCGACATGATCCAAGTCTTTCATTTGGTTGTAGAGATGTTCAAGGAGTCCAACATCATCGACATGATCCAAGTCTTTCATTTGGTTGTAGAGATGTTCAAGGAGTCCAACATCATCGGCAAGATCCGAGTCTTTCATTTGGTTGTAGAGATGTTCAAGGAGTCTAACATCATCGACATGATCCAAGTCTTTCATTTCGTTGTAGAGATGTTCAAGGAGTCTAACATCATCGACATGATCCAAGTCTTTTATTTGGTTGTAGAGATGTTCAAGGAGTCTAACATTATCGGCAAGATCCAAGTCTTTCATTTGGTTGTAGAGATGTTCAAGGAGTCTAACATCATCGACATGATCCAAGTCTTTCATTTGGTTGTAGAGATGTTCAAGGAGTCTAACATCATCGACATGATCCAAGTCTTTCATTTGGTTGTGGAGATGTTCAAGGAGTCTAACATTATCGACATGATCCAAGTCTTTCATTTGGTTGTAGAGATGTTCAAGGAGTCTAACATCATCGACATGATCCAAGTCTTTCATTTGGTTGTGGAGATGTTCAAGGAGTCTAACATTATCGGCAAGATCCAAGTCTTTCATTTGGTTGTAGAGATGTTCAAGGAGTCTAACATCATCGACATGATCCAAGTCTTTCATTTGGTTGTAGAGATGTTCAAGGAGTCTAACATCATCGACATGATCCAAGTCTTTCATTTGGTTGTGGAGATGTTCAAGGAGTCTAACATCATCGACATGATCCAAGTCTTTCATTTGGTTGTAGAGATGTTCAAGGAGTCTAACATTATTGGCAAGATCCAAGTCTTTCAGTTGGTTCCAGAGTGTCCACAAGATTCCATTTCTTTTCCCCTGCGTAGTAGTCATCTCAAAACATTATATAACCACCAAAATAGAGTAGGGACAGCAATCATTCTTGCCGCATTGTTTATATATTCCGCAAAACAACATTACCCTCATGTTTATATCTCTCACAACCCAACTCTACTCTCATGTTTATATCACTTACAACCCAACTACATTTTCCTTTCTCTTTTTGATGTTCACTAAATGAAACCACAACCTCTGACATAAATTACTAAAAGAAACCACAATCTCTACCACAAATTACTAAAAGAAACCACAATCACTACCACAAATTTCTAAAAGAAGCCACAATCTCTACCACAAATTACTAAAAGAAACCACAATCTCTATCACAAATTACTAAAAGAAACCACAATCACTACCACAAATTTCTAAAAGAAACCACAATCTCTGACACAAATTACTAAAAGAAACCACAATCTCTGACACAAATTACTAAAAGAAACCACAACCTCTGACACAAATTACTAAAAGAAACCACAATCTCTATCACAAATTACTAAAAGAAACCACAATCACTACCACAAATTTCTAAAAGAAACCACAATCTCTGACACAAATTACTAAAAGAAACCACAATCTCTGCCACAAATTACTAAAAGAAACCACAATCTCTGACACAAATTACTAAAAGAAACCACAATCTCTGACACAAATTACTAAACGAAACCACAATCTCTGCCACAAATTACTAAACGAAACCACAATCTCTGACACAAATTACTAAAAGAAACCACAATCTCTGACACAAAAAACTAAACGAAACCACAATCTCTGCCACAAATTACTAAAAGAAAACAACAATCTCTGCCACAAATTACTAAAAGAAACCACAATCTCTGACACAAATTACTAAAAGAAAACCACAATCTCTGCCACAAATTACTAAAAGAAACCACAATCTCTGCCACAATTCACTAAAAGAAACCCCAATCTCTGCCACAAATTACTAAAAGAAAACCACAATCTCTGACACAAATTACTAAAAAAAACCACAATCTCTTACACAAATTGCTAAAAGAAACCACAATCTTTGCCACAAATTACTAAAAGAAACCACAATCTCTGCCACAAATCACTAAAAGAAACCACAATCTCTGCCACAAATTACTAAAAGAAACCACAATCTCCGACACAAATTGCTAAAAGAAACCACAATCTCTGACACAAATTGCTAAAAGAAACCACAATCTCTGACACAAATTGCTAAAAGAAACCACAATCTCTGACACAAATTACTAAAAGAAACCACAATCTCTGACACAAATTGCTAAAAGAAACCACAATCTCTGACACAAATTACTAAAAGAAACCACAATCTCTGACACAAATTATTCAAAGAAACCACAATCTCTGCCACAAATTATTCAAAGAAACCACAATCTCTGCCACAAATTACTAAAAGAAACCACAATCTCTGCCACAAATCACTAAAAGAAACTACAATCTCTGCCACAAATTGCTAAAAGAAACCACAATCTCTGACACAAATTGCTAAAAGAAACCACAATCTCTGCCACAAATTACTAAAAGAAACCACAATCTCTGCCACAATTTACTAAAAGAAACCACAATCTCTGCCACAAATTACTAAAAGAAACCACAATCTTTGACACAAATTACTAAAAGAAACCACAATCTCTGCCACAAATTACTAAAAAAAACCACAATCTCTGCCACAAATTACTAAAAGAAACCACAATCTCTGCCACAAATTACTAAAAGAAACCACAATCTCTGCCACAAATTACTAAAAGAAACCACAATCTCTGCCACAAATTACTAAAAGAAACCACAATCTCTGACACAAATTACTAAAAGAAACCACAATCTCTGCCACAAATTACTAAAAGAAACCACAATCTCTGCCACAAATTACTAAAAGAAACCACAATTTCTGCCACAAATTACTAAAAGAAACCACAATCTCTGCCACAAATTACTAAAAGAAACCCCAATCTCTGCTACAAATTACTAAAAGAAACCACAATCTCTGCCACAAATTACTAAAAGAAACCACAATCTCTGCCACAAATTACTAAAAGAAACCACAATCTCTGCCACAAATTACTAAAAGAAACCACAATTTCTGCCACAAATTACTCCTCAAAGAAACCGCAATCTCTGACACAAATTTCTAAAAGAAACCGCAATCTTTGTCACAAATTACTAAAAAAAAACACAATCTCTGCTACAAATTACTAAAAGAAACCACAATCTTTGCCACAAATTACTAAAAGAAACCACAATCTTTGCCACAAATTACTAAAAGAAACCACAATCTCTGCCACAAATTACTCAAAGAAACCACAATCTCTGACACAAATTTCTAAAAGAGACTGCACTAAAAACAATGATCTCATATTTAAAATTGTCTTATTTTCCAGGATTTTAAAATTCCAAGATCACAGATTCTACAAGTGAGTGAATTCATCAACTTTTCCTTCTGTATCTAAACATTTGTGTTTTGTTATCGTTATGACGTCACATCTTTCATCATCAACGTCATCACAATGGCTGGAGTCATCAATGACAAAACTGATGCAATTTCCGCAGAGACTGAAGTGACAATGAAAGTATTAAACTTTCTCATTTTGATTTTTCAAGATTTTGAACATCAACAATTTTACCTCCTTTTTCTCCATCTCAAAAGTTTACCAAACGATCACAACCACCATCTCCCACTGCCATAATGACACATAACAAAACCTTCTACAACCCTCGTCCATAATGACACATCCCATCAACATCGAGTGCCATAACGACACATTCCGTCAACATCCACTGCCATAATGACACATCCCATCAACATCCAGTGCCATAACGACACATTCCGTCAACACCCACTGCCATAATGACACATCCCATCAACATCCACTGCCATAATGACACATTCCATCAACATCCACTGCCATAATGACACATTCCATCAACATCCACTGCCATAATGACACATCCCATCAACATCCACTGCCATAATGACACATTCCATCAACATCCACTGCCATAATGACACATTCCGTCAACACCCACTGCCATAATGACACATTCCATCAACACCCACTGCCATAATGACACATCCCATCAACACCCACTGCCATAATGACACATTCCATCAACATCCACTGCCATAATGACACATTCCATCAACACCCACTGCCATAATGACACATTCCATCAACACCCACTGCCATAATGACACATCCCGTCAACACCTACTGCCATAATGACACATCCCGTCAACACCCACTGCCATAATGACACATCCCATCAACACCCACTGCCATAATGACACATTCCATCAACATCCACTGCCATAATGACACATTCCATCAACACCCACTGCCATAATGACACATTCCATCAAAATCCACTGCCATAATGACACATTCCATCAACACCCACTGCCATAATGACACATTCCATCAACACCCACTGCCATAATGACACATTCCATCAACATCCACTGCCATAATGACACATTCCGTCAACATCCACTGCCATAATGACACATTCCGTCAACATCCACTGCCATAATGACACATTCCATCAACATCCACTATCATAATGACACATCCCGTCAACATCCACTGCCATAATGACACATTCCGTCAACACCCACTACCATAATGACACATCCCATCAACACCCACTGCCATAATGACACATTCCGTCAACACCCACTGCCATAATGACACATCCCGTCAACATCCACTGCCATAATGACACATTCCGTCAACATCCACTGCCATAATGACACATCCCATCAACACCCACTGCCATAATGACACATCCCATCAACACCCACTGCCATAATGACACATTCCATCAACATCCACTGCCATAATGACACATTCCATCAACATCCACTGCCATAATGACACATCCCATCAACATCCACTGCCATAATGACACATCCCATCAACATCCACTGCCATAATGACACATTCCATCAACACCCACTGCCATACTGACACATAACAAAACCTTCTACAACCCTCGTCCATAGTGACACATCCATCAACATCCAGTGCCATAATGACACATTCCGTCAACACCCACTACCATAATGACACATCCCATCAACATCCACTGCCATAATGACACATCCCATCAACATCCACTGCCATAATGACACATTCCATCAACATCCAGTGCCATAATGACACATCCCGTCAACATCCACTGCCATAATGACACATCCCATCAACATCCACTGCCATAATGACACATCCCATCAACATCCAGTGCCATAATGACACATCCCGTCAACACCCACTACCATAATGACACATCCCATCAACATCCACTGCCATAATGACACATCCCATCAACATCCACTGCCATAATGACACATTCCATCAACATCCACTGCCATAATGACACATTCCGTCAACATCCACTGCCATAATGACACATTCCGTCAACATCCACTGCCATAATGACACATTCCGTCAACATCCACTGCCATAATGACACATTCCGTCAACATCCACTGCCATAATGACACATTCCGTCAACATCCACTGCCATAATGACACATCCCATCAACATCCACTGCCATAATGACACATCCCGGCAACACCCACTGCCATAATGACACATTCCGTCAACATCCACTGCCATAACGACACATCCCGTCAACATCCACTGCCATAATGACACATTCCGTCAACATCCACTGCCATAATTACACATCCCGTCAACATCCACTGCCATAATGACACATTCCATCAACATCCACTGCCATAATGACACATTCCATCAACATCCACTGCCATAATGACACATTCCGTCAACACCCACTACCATAATGAAACATCCCGTCAACACCCACTACCATAATGACACATTCCGTCAACACCCACTGCCATAATGACACATCCCGTCAACATCCACTGCCATAATGACACATTCCATCAACATCCACTGCCATAATGACACATTCCGTCAACACCCACTGCCATAACGACACATTCCGTCAACACCCACTGCCATAATGACACATTCCGTCAACATCCACTGCCATAATGACACATTCCGTCAACACCCACTGCCATAATGACACATTCCGTCAACATCCACTACCATAATGACACATCCCGTCACCATCCACTGCCATAATGACACATTCCGTCAACACCCACTGCCATAATGACACATTCCATCAACACCCACTGCCATAATGACACATCCCGTCAACACCCACTGCCATAACGACACATCCCGTCAACATCCACTGCCATAATGACACATTCCGTCAACATCCACTGCCATAATGACACATCCCATCAACACCCACTGCCATAATGACACATTCCATCAACACCCACTGCCATAATGACACATCCCGTCAACACCCACTGCCATAACGACACATCCCGTCAACATCCACTGCCATAATGACACATTCCGTCAACATCCACTGCCATAATGACACATCCCGTCAACATCCACTGCCATAATGACACATTCCGTCAACATCCACTGCCATAATGACACATTCCGTCAACATCCACTGCCATAATGACACATTCCGTCAACATCCACTGCCATAACGACACATTCCGTCAACACCCACTGCCATAATGACACATTCCATCAACATCCACTGTCATAATGACACATTCCGTCAACACCCACTGCCATAACGACACATTCCGTCAACACCCACTGCCATAATGACACATTCCGTCAACACCCACTACCATAATGACACATCCCGTCAACATCCACTGCCATAATGACACATTCCGTCAAAATCCACTGCCATAATGACACATTCCGTCAACACCCACTGCCATAATGACACATTCCGTCAACATCCACTGCCATAATGACACATTCCGTCAACATCCACTGCCATAATGACACATTCCGTCAACACCCACTGCCATAATGACACATTCCGTCAACATCCACTGCCATAATGACACATTCCGTCAACATCCACTGCCATAATGACACATTCCATCAACATCCACTGCCATAATGACACATCCCGTCAACATCCACTGCCATTATGACACATTCCGTCAACATCCACTGCCATAATGACACATTCCATCAACATCCACTGCCATAATGACACATTCCGTCAACATCCACTGCCATAAATGACACATTCCGTCAACATCCACTGCCATAATGACACATCCCATCAACATCCACTGCCATAATGACACATTCCGTCAACATCCACTGCCATAATGACACATCCCATCAACATCCACTGCCATAATGACACATTCCATCAACACCCACTGCCATAATGACACATCCCGTCAACATCCACTGCCATCATGACACATCCCGTCAACATCCACTGCCATAATGACACATTCCATCAACATCCACTGCCATAATGACACATTCCGTCAACATCCACTGCCATAATGACACATTCCATCAACATCCACTGCCATAATGACACATTCCGTCAACATCCACTGCCATAATGACACATTCCATCAACACCCACTGCCATAATGACACATTCCGTCAACATCCAATGCCATAATGACACATTCCGTCAACATCCACTGCCATAATGACACATCCCATCAACATCCACTGCCATAATGACACATTCCATCAACATCCAGTGCCATAATGACACATTCCGTCAACACCCACTACCATAATGACACATCCCATCAACATCCAGTGCCATAATGACACATTCCGTCAACACCCACTACCATAATGACACATCCCATCAACATCCAGTGCCATAATGACACATACCGTCAACATCCACTGCCATAATGACACATCCCATCAACATCCACTGCCATAATGACACATCCCATCAACATCCACTGCCATAACGACACATCCCGTCAACATCCACTGCCATAATGACACATTCCGTCAACATCCACTGCCATAACGACACATCCCGTCAACATCCACTGCCATAATGACACATTCCGTCAACATCCACTGCCATAATACACATCCCGTCAACATCCACTGCCATAATGACACATTCCATCAACATCCATTGCCATAATGACACATTCCATCAACATCCACTGCCATAATGACACATTCCGTCAACACCCACTACCATAATGAAACATCCCGTCAACACCCACTACCATAATGACACATTCCGTCAACACCCACTGCCATAATGACACATCCCGTCAACATCCACTGCCATAATGACACATTCCATCAACATCCACTGCCATAATGACACATTCCGTCAACACCCACTGCCATAACGACACATTCCGTCAACACCCACTGCCATAATGACACATTCCGTCAACATCCACTGCTATAATGACACATTCCGTCAACACCCACTGCCATAATGACACATTCCGTCAACATCCACTACCATAATGACACATCCCGTCAACATCCACTGCCATAATGACACATTCCGTCAACACCCACTGCCATAATGACACATTCCATCAACACCCACTGCCATAATGACACATCCCGTCAACACCCACTGCCATAACGACACATCCCGTCAACATCCACTGCCATAATGACACATTCCGTCAACATCCACTGCCATAATGACACATCCCATCAACACCCACTGCCATAATGACACATCCCGTCAACACCCACTGCCATAACGACACATCCCGTCAACATCCACTGCCATAATGACACATTCCGTCAACATCCACTGCCATAATGACACATCCCGTCAACATCCACTGCCATAATGACACATTCCATCAACATCCACTGCCATAATGACACATTCCGTCAACACCCACTGCCATAACGACACATTCCGTCAACACCCACTGCCATAATGACACATTCCGTCAACACCCACTACCATAATGACACATCCCGTCAACATCCACTGCCATAATGACACATTCCGTCAACATCCACTGCCATAATGACACATTCCGTCAACACCCACTGCCATAATGACACATTCCGTCAACATCCACTGCCATAATGACACATTCCGTCAACATCCACTGCCATAATGACACATTCCGTCAACACCCACTGCCATAATGACACATTCCGTCAACATCCACTGCCATAATGACACATTCCGTCAACATCCACTGCCATAATGACACATTCCATCAACATCCACTGCCATAATGACACATCCCGTCAACATCCACTGCCATTATGACACATTCCGTCAACATCCACTGCCATAATGACACATTCCATCAACATCCACTGCCATAATGACACATTCCGTCAACATCCACTGCCATAATGACACATTCCGTCAACATCCACTGCCATAATGACACATCCCATCAACATCCACTGCCATAATGACACATTCCGTCAACATCCACTGCCATAATGACACATCCCATCAACATCCACTGCCATAATGACACATTCCATCAACACCCACTGCCATAATGACACATCCCGTCAACATCCACTGCCATAATGACACATCCCGTCAACATCCACTGCCATAATGACACATTCCATCAACATCCACTGCCATAATGACACATTCCGTCAACATCCACTGCCATAATGACACATTCCATCAACATCCACTGCCATAATGACACATTCCGTCAACACCCACTGCCATAATGACACATTCCGTCAACATCCACTGCCATAATGACACATTCCGTCAACATCCACTGCCATAATGACACATTCCGTCAACATCCACTGCCATAATGACACATTCCGTCAACATCCACTGCCATAATGACACATTCCGTCAACATCCACTGCCATAATGACACATTCCGTCAACACCCACTGCCATAATGACACATTCCGTCAACATCCACTGCCATAATGACACATTCCGTCAACATCCACTGCCATAATGACACATTCCGTCAACATCCACTGCCATAATGACACATTCCGTCAACATCCACTGCCATAATGACACATTCCGTCAACATCCACTGCCATAATGACACATTCCGTCAACATCCACTGCCATAATGACACATCCCATAAACATCCACTGCCATAATGACACATTCCATCAACACCCACTGCCATAATGACACATCCCGTCAACATCCACTGCCATAATGACACATCCCGTCAACATCCACTGCCATAATGACACATTCCATCAACATCCACTGCCATAATGACACATTCCGTCAACATCCACTGCCATAATGACACATTCCGTCAACACCCACTGCCATAACGACACATCCCGTCAACATCCACTGCCATAATGACACATTCCGTCAACATCCACTGCCATAATGACACATCCCGTCAACATCCACTGCCATAATGACACATTCCGTCAACATCCACTGCCATAATGACACATTCCGTCAACATCCACTGCCATAATGACACATTCCGTCAACATCCACTGCCATAACGACACATTCCGTCAACACCCACTGCCATAATGACACATTCCATCAACATCCACTGCCATAATGACACATTCCGTCAACACCCACTGCCATAACGACACATTCCGTCAACACCCACTGCCATAATGACACATTCCGTCAACACCCACTACCATAATGACACATCCCGTCAACATCCACTGCCATAATGACACATTCCGTCAAAATCCACTGCCATAATGACACATTCCGTCAACACCCACTGCCATAATGACACATTCCGTCAACATCCACTGCCATAATGACACATTCCGTCAACATCCACTGCCATAATGACACATTCCGTCAACACCCACTGCCATAATGACACATTCCGTCAACATCCACTGCCATAATGACACATTCCGTCAACATCCACTGCCATAATGACACATTCCATCAACATCCACTGCCATAATGACACATCCCGTCAACATCCACTGCCATTATGACACATTCCGTCAACATCCACTGCCATAATGACACATTCCATCAACATCCACTGCCATAATGACACATTCCGTCAACATCCACTGCCATAATGACACATTCCGTCAACATCCACTGCCATAATGACACATCCCATCAACATCCACTGCCATAATGACACATTCCGTCAACATCCACTGCCATAATGACACATCCCATCAACATCCACTGCCATAATGACACATTCCATCAACACCCACTGCCATAATGACACATCCCGTCAACATCCACTGCCATCATGACACATCCCGTCAACATCCACTGCCATAATGACACATTCCATCAACATCCACTGCCATAATGACACATTCCGTCAACATCCACTGCCATAATGACACATTCCATCAACATCCACTGCCATAATGACACATTCCGTCAACATCCACTGCCATAATGACACATTCCATCAACACCCACTGCCATAATGACACATTCCGTCAACATCCAATGCCATAATGACACATTCCGTCAACATCCACTGCCATAATGACACATCCCATCAACATCCACTGCCATAATGACACATTCCATCAACATCACTGCCATAATGACACATTCCGTCAACACCCACTACCATAATGACACATCCCATCAACATCCAGTGCCATAATGACACATTCCGTCAACACCCACTACCATAATGACACATCCCATCAACATCCACTGCCATAATGACACATCCCGTCAACATCCACTGCCATAATGACACATCCCATCAACATCCACTGCCATAATGACACATCCCATCAACATCCACTGCCATAACGACACATCCCGTCAACATCCACTGCCATAATGACACATTCCGTCAACATCCACTGCCATAATGACACATCCCGTCAACATCCACTGCCATAATGACACATTCCGTCAACATCCACTGCCATAATGACACATCCCGTCAACATCCACTGCCATAATGACACATTCCATCAACATCCACTGCCATAATGACACATTCCATCAACATCCACTGCCATAATGACACATTCCGTCAACACCCACTGCCATAATGAAACATCCCGTCAACACCCACTGCCATAATGACACATTCCGTCAACACCCACTGCCATAATGACACATCCCGTCAACATCCACTGCCATAATGACACATTCCATCAACATCCACTGCCATAATGACACATTCCGTCAACACCCACTGCCATAACGACACATTCCGTCAACACCCACTGCCATAATGACACATTCCGTCAACATCCACTGCCATAATGACACATTCCGTCAACACCCACTGCCATAATGACACATTCCGTCAACATCCACTGCCATAATGACACATCCCGTCAACATCCACTGCCATAATGACACATTCCGTCAACACCCACTGCCATAATGACACATTCCATCAACACCCACTGCCATAATGACACATCCCGTCAACACCCACTGCCATAATGACACATCCCGTCAACATCCACTGCCATAATGACACATTCCGTCAACATCCACTGCCATAATGACACATCCCATCAACACCCACTGCCATAATGACACATCCGTCAACACCCACTGCCATAATGACACATCCCGTCAACATCCACTGCCATAATGACACATTCCGTCAACATCCACTGCCATAATGACACATCCCGTCAACATCCACTGCCATAATGACACATTCCGTCAACATCCACTGCCATAATGACACATTCCGTCAACATCCACTGCCATAATGACACATTCCGTCAACATCCACTGCCATAACGACACATTCCGTCAACACCCACTGCCATAATGACACATTCCATCAACATCCACTGCCATAATGACACATTCCGTCAACACCCACTGCCATAATGACACATTCCGTCAACACCCACTGCCATAATGACACATTCCGTCAACACCCACTGCCATAATGACACATCCCGTCAACATCCACTGCCATAATGACACATTCCGTCAACATCCACTGCCATAATGACACATTCCGTCAACACCCACTGCCATAATGACACATTCCGTCAACATCCACTGCCATAATGACACATTCCGTCAACATCCACTGCCATAATGACACATTCCGTCAACACCCACTGCCATAATGACACATTCCGTCAACATCCACTGCCATAATGACACATTCCGTCAACATCCACTGCCATAATGACACATTCCATCAACATCCACTGCCATAATGACACATCCCGTCAACATCCACTGCCATTATGACACATTCCGTCAACATCCACTGCCATAATGACACATTCCATCAACATCCACTGCCATAATGACACATTCCGTCAACATCCACTGCCATAATGACACATTCCGTCAACATCCACTGCCATAATGACACATCCCATCAACATCCACTGCCATAATGACACATTCCGTCAACATCCACTGCCATAATGACACATCCCATCAACATCCACTGCCATAATGACACATTCCATCAACACCCACTGCCATAATGACACATCCCGTCAACATCCACTGCCATAATGACACATCCGTCAACATCCACTGCCATAATGACACATTCCATCAACATCCACTGCCATAATGACACATTCCGTCAACATCCACTGCCATAATGACACATTCCATCAACATCCACTGCCATAATGACACATTCCGTCAACACCCACTGCCATAATGACACATTCCGTCAACATCCACTGCCATAATGACACATTCCGTCAACATCCACTGCCATAATGACACATTCCGTCAACATCCACTGCCATAATGACACATTCCGTCAACATCCACTGCCATAATGACACATTCCGTCAACATCCACTGCCATAATGACACATTCCGTCAACACCCACTGCCATAATGACACATTCCGTCAACATCCACTGCCATAATGACACATTCCGTCAACATCCACTGCCATAATGACACATTCCGTCAACATCCACTGCCATAATGACACATTCCGTCAACATCCACTGCCATAATGACACATTCCGTCAACATCCACTGCCATAATGACACATTCCGTCAACATCCACTGCCATAATGACACATCCCATAAACATCCACTGCCATAATGACACATTCCATCAACACCCACTGCCATAATGACACATCCCGTCAACATCCACTGCCATAATGACACATCCCGTCAACATCCACTGCCATAATGACACATTCCATCAACATCCACTGCCATAATGACACATTCCGTCAACATCCACTGCCATAATGACACATTCCATCAACATCCACTGCCATAATGACACATTCCGTCAACATCCACTGCCATAATGACACATTCCGTCAACACCCACTGCCATAATGACACATTCCGTCAACATCCACTGCCATAATGACACATTCCGTCAACATCCACTGCCATAATGACACATCCCGTCAACATCCACTGCCATAATGACACATCCCGTCAACATCCACTGCCATAATGACACATCCCGTCAACATCCACTGCCATAATGACACATTCTATCAACACCCACTGCCATAATGACACATCCCGTCAACATCCACTGCCATAATGACACATTCTATCAACATCCACTGCCATAATGACACATCCCGTCAACATCCACTGCCATAATGACACATTCCGTCAACATCCACTGCCATAATGACACATTCCGTCAACATCCACTGCCATAATGACACATCCCGTCAACATCCACTGCCATAATGACACATTCCGTCAACATCCACTGCCATAATGACACATTCCATCAACATCCACTGCCATAATGACACATTCCATCAACATCCACTGCCATAATGACACATCCCATCAACATCCACTGCCATAATGACACATTCCGTCAACATCCACTGCCATAATGACACATCCCATCAACATCCACTGCCATAATGACACATCCCGTCAACATCCACTGCCATAATGACACATCCCGTCAACATCCACTGCCATAATGACACATCCCGTCAACATCCACTGCCATAATGACACATCCCGTCAACACCCACTGCCATAATGACACATTCCGTCAACATCCACTGCCATAATGACACATTCCGTCAACATTCACTGCCATAATGACACATTCCGTCAACATCCACTGCCATAATGACACATTCCGTCAACATCCACTGCCATAATGACACATTCCGTCAACACCCACTGCCATAATGACACATTCCGTCAACATCCACTGCCATAATGACACATCCCATCAACATCCACTGCCATAATGACACATTCCGTCAACATCCACTGCCATAATGACACATCCATCAACATCCACTGCCATAATGACACATTCCGTCAACATCCACTGCCATAATGACACATCCCGTCAACATCCACTGCCATAATGACACATTCCGTCAACACCCACTGCCATAATGACACATTCCATCAACATCCACTGCCATAATGACACATTCCGTCAACATCCACTGCCATAATGACACATTCCGTCAACACCCACTGCCATAATGACACATTCCGTCAACATCCACTGCCATAATGACACATCCCATCAACATCCACTGCCATAATGACACATTCCGTCAACACCCACTGCCATAATGACACATTCCATCAACATCCACTGCCATAATGACACATCCCATCAACATCCACTGCCATAATGACACATTCCGTCAACATCCACTGCCATAATGACACATCCCGTCAACATCCACTGCCATAATGACACATTCCGTCAACATCCACTGCCATAATGACACATCCCGTCAACATCCACTGCCATAATGACACATTCCGTCAACACCCACTGCCATAATGACACATTCCATCAACATCCACTGCCATAATGACACATTCCGTCAACATCCACTGCCATAATGACACATTCCGTCAACATCCACTGCCATAATGACACATCCCATCAACATCCACTGCCATAATGACACATTCCGTCAACATCCACTGCCATAATGACACATCCCATCAACATCCACTGCCATAATGACACATTCCATCAACACCCACTGCCATAATGACACATCCCGTCAACATCCACTGCCATAATGACACATCCCGTCAACATCCACTGCCATAATGACACATTCCATCAACATCCACTGCCATAATGACACATTCCGTCAACATCCACTGCCATAATGACACATTCCATCAACATCCACTGCCATAATGACACATTCCGTCAACATCCACTGCCATAATGACACATTCCGTCAACACCCACTGCCATAATGACACATTCCGTCAACATCCACTGCCATAATGACACATTCCGTCAACATCCACTGCCATAATGACACATCCCATCAACATCCACTGCCATAATGACACATTCCATCAACATCCACTGCCATAATGACACATTCCGTCAACACCCACTGCCATAATGACACATCCCATCAACATCCACTGCCATAATGACACATTCCGTCAACACCCACTGCCATAATGACACATCCCATCAACATCCACTGCCATAATGACACATTCCGTCAACATCCACTGCCATAATGACACATCCCATCAACATCCACTGCCATAATGACACATCCCATCAACATCCACTGCCATAATGACACATCCCGTCAACATCCACTGCCATAATGACACATTCCGTCAACATCCACTGCCATAATGACACATCCCGTCAACATCCACTGCCATAATGACACATTCCGTCAACATCCACTGCCATAATGACACATTCCATCAACATCCACTGCCATAATGACACATTCCGTCAACATCCACTGCCATAATGACACATTCCGTCAACATCCACTGCCATAATGACACATCCCATCAACATCCACTGCCATAATGACACATTCCGTCAACATCCACTGCCATAATGACACATCCCATCAACATCCACTGCCATAATGACACATTCCGTCAACACCCACTGCCATAATGACACATCCCGTCAACATCCACTGCCATAATGACACATCCCGTCAACATCCACTGCCATAATGACACATTCCATCAACATCCACTGCCATAATGACACATTCCGTCAACATCCACTGCCATAATGACACATTCCATCAACATCCACTGCCATAATGACACATTCCGTCAACACCCACTGCCATAATGACACATTCCGTCAACATCCACTGCCATAATGACACATTCCGTCAACATCCACTGCCATAATGACACATTCCGTCAACATCCACTGCCATAATGACACATTCCGTCAACATCCACTGCCATAATGACACATTCCGTCAACATCCACTGCCATAATGACACATTCCGTCAACATCCACTGCCATAATGACACATTCCGTCAACATCCACTGCCATAATGACACATTCCGTCAACATCCACTGCCATAATGACACATCCCATCAACATCCACTGCCATAATGACACATTCCATCAACACCCACTGCCATAATGACACATCCCGTCAACATCCACTGCCATAATGACACATCCCGTCAACATCCACTGCCATAATGACACATTCCATCAACATCCACTGCCATAATGACACATTCCGTCAACATCCACTGCCATAATGACACATTCCGTCAACACCCACTGCCATAATGACACATCCCGTCAACATCCACTGCCATAATGACACATTCCGTCAACATCCACTGCCATAATGACACATCCCGTCAACATCCACTGCCATAATGACACATTCCGTCAACATCCACTGCCATAATGACACATTCCGTCAACATCCACTGCCATAATGACACATTCCGTCAACATCCACTGCCATAATGACACATTCCGTCAACACCCACTGCCATAATGACACATTCCATCAACATCCACTGCCATAATGACACATTCCGTCAACATCCACTGCCATAATGACACATTCCGTCAACACCCACTGCCATAATGACACATTCCGTCAACACCCACTGCCATAATGACACATCCCGTCAACATCCACTGCCATAATGACACATTCCGTCAACATCCACTGCCATAATGACACATTCCGTCAACACCCACTGCCATAATGACACATTCCGTCAACATCCACTGCCATAATGACACATTCCGTCAACATCCACTGCCATAATGACACATTCCGTCAACACCCACTGCCATAATGACACATTCCGTCAACATCCACTGCCATAATGACACATTCCGTCAACATCCACTGCCATAATGACACATTCCATCAACATCCACTGCCATAATGACACATCCCGTCAACATCCACTGCCATAATGACACATTCCGTCAACATCCACTGCCATAATGACACATTCCGTCAACATCCACTGCCATAATGACACATTCCGTCAACATCCACTGCCATAATGACACATTCCGTCAACATCCACTGCCATAATGACACATCCCGTCAACATCCACTGCCATAATGACACATTCCGTCAACATCCACTGCCATAATGACACATCCCATCAACATCCACTGCCATAATGACACATTCCATCAACACCCACTGCCATAATGACACATCCCGTCAACATCCACTGCCATAATGACACATCCGTCAACATCCACTGCCATAATGACACATTCCATCAACATCCACTGCCATAATGACACATTCCGTCAACATCCACTGCCATAATGACACATTCCATCAACATCCACTGCCATAATGACACATTCCGTCAACATCCACTGCCATAATGACACATTCCATCAACACCCACTGCCATAATGACACATTCCGTCAACATCCACTGCCATAATGACACATTCCGTCAACATCCACTGCCATAATGACACATCCCATCAACATCCACTGCCATAATGACACATTCCATCAACATCACTGCCATAATGACACATTCCGTCAACACCCACTGCCATAATGACACATCCCATCAACATCCACTGCCATAATGACACATTCCGTCAACACCCACTGCCATAATGACACATCCCATCAACATCCACTGCCATAATGACACATCCCGTCAACATCCACTGCCATAATGACACATCCCATCAACATCCACTGCCATAATGACACATCCCATCAACATCCACTGCCATAATGACACATCCCGTCAACATCCACTGCCATAATGACACATTCCGTCAACATCCACTGCCATAATGACACATCCCGTCAACATCCACTGCCATAATGACACATTCCGTCAACATCCACTGCCATAATGACACATCCCGTCAACATCCACTGCCATAATGACACATTCCGTCAACATCCACTGCCATAATGACACATTCCGTCAACATCCACTGCCATAATGACACATTCCGTCAACACCCACTGCCATAATGACACATCCCGTCAACACCCACTGCCATAATGACACATTCCGTCAACACCCACTGCCATAATGACACATCCCGTCAACATCCACTGCCATAATGACACATTCCATCAACATCCACTGCCATAATGACACATTCCGTCAACATCCACTGCCATAATGACACATTCCGTCAACACCCACTGCCATAATGACACATTCCGTCAACATCCACTGCCATAATGACACATTCCGTCAACATCCACTGCCATAATGACACATTCCGTCAACATCCACTGCCATAATGACACATCCCGTCAACATCCACTGCCATAATGACACATTCCGTCAACACCCACTGCCATAATGACACATTCCATCAACACCCACTGCCATAATGACACATCCCGTCAACACCCACTGCCATAATGACACATCCCGTCAACATCCACTGCCATAATGACACATTCCGTCAACATCCACTGCCATAATGACACATCCCATCAACACCCACTGCCATAATGACACATCCCGTCAACACCCACTGCCATAATGACACATCCCGTCAACATCCACTGCCATAATGACACATTCCGTCAACATCCACTGCCATAATGACACATCCCGTCAACATCCACTGCCATAATGACACATTCCGTCAACATCCACTGCCATAATGACACATTCCGTCAACATCCACTGCCATAATGACACATTCCGTCAACATCCACTGCCATAATGACACATTCCGTCAACACCCACTGCCATAATGACACATTCCATCAACATCCACTGCCATAATGACACATTCCGTCAACACCCACTGCCATAATGACACATTCCGTCAACACCCACTGCCATAATGACACATTCCGTCAACACCCACTGCCATAATGACACATCCCGTCAACATCCACTGCCATAATGACACATTCCGTCAACATCCACTGCCATAATGACACATTCCGTCAACACCCACTGCCATAATGACACATTCCGTCAACATCCACTGCCATAATGACACATTCCGTCAACATCCACTGCCATAATGACACATTCCGTCAACACCCACTGCCATAATGACACATTCCGTCAACATCCACTGCCATAATGACACATTCCGTCAACATCCACTGCCATAATGACACATTCCATCAACATCCACTGCCATAATGACACATCCCGTCAACATCCACTGCCATAATGACACATTCCGTCAACATCCACTGCCATAATGACACATTCCATCAACATCCACTGCCATAATGACACATTCCGTCAACATCCACTGCCATAATGACACATTCCGTCAACATCCACTGCCATAATGACACATCCCATCAACATCCACTGCCATAATGACACATTCCGTCAACATCCACTGCCATAATGACACATCCCATCAACATCCACTGCCATAATGACACATTCCATCAACACCCACTGCCATAATGACACATCCCGTCAACATCCACTGCCATAATGACACATCCCGTCAACATCCACTGCCATAATGACACATTCCGTCAACATCCACTGCCATAATGACACATTCCGTCAACATCCACTGCCATAATGACACATTCCATCAACATCCACTGCCATAATGACACATTCCGTCAACACCCACTGCCATAATGACACATTCCGTCAACACCCACTGCCATAATGACACATTCCGTCAACATCCACTGCCATAATGACACATTCCGTCAACATCCACTGCCATAATGACACATTCCGTCAACATCCACTGCCATAATGACACATTCCGTCAACATCCACTGCCATAATGACACATTCCGTCAACATCCACTGCCATAATGACACATTCCGTCAACATCCACTGCCATAATGACACATCCCGTCAACATCCACTGCCATAATGACACATTCCGTCAACATCCACTGCCATAATGACACATCCGTCAACATCCACTGCCATAATGACACATCCCGTCAACATCCACTGCCATAATGACACATTCCGTCAACATCCACTGCCATAATGACACATTCCGTCAACATCCACTGCCATAATGACACATCCCATCAACATCCACTGCCATAATGACACATTCCGTCAACACCCACTGCCATAATGACACATCCCGTCAACATCCACTGCCATAATGACACATCCCGTCAACATCCACTGCCATAATGACACATTCCGTCAACATCCACTGCCATAATGACACATTCCGTCAACATCCACTGCCATAATGACACATTCCGTCAACATCCACTGCCATAATGACACATTCCGTCAACATCCACTGCCATAATGACACATTCCGTCAACACCCACTGCCATAATGACACATTCCGTCAACATCCACTGCCATAATGACACATTCCGTCAACATCCACTGCCATAATGACACATCCGTCAACATCCACTGCCATAATGACACATCCCGTCAACATCCACTGCCATAATGACACATCCCGTCAACATCCACTGCCATAATGACACATTCCGTCAACACCCACTGCCATAATGACACATCCCGTCAACATCCACTGCCATAATGACACATTCCGTCAACATCCACTGCCATAATGACACATCCCGTCAACATCCACTGCCATAATGACACATTCCGTCAACATCCACTGCCATAATGACACATTCCGTCAACATCCACTGCCATAATGACACATCCGTCAACATCCACTGCCATAATGACACATTCCGTCAACATCCACTGCCATAATGACACATTCCGTCAACATCCACTGCCATAATGACACATTCCGTCAACATCCACTGCCATAATGACACATCCCATCAACATCCACTGCCATAATGACACATTCCGTCAACATCCACTGCCATAATGACACATCCCATCAACATCCACTGCCATAATGACACATCCCGTCAACATCCACTGCCATAATGACACATCCCGTCAACATCCACTGCCATAATGACACATCCCGTCAACATCCACTGCCATAATGACACATCCCGTCAACACCCACTGCCATAATGACACATTCCGTCAACATCCACTGCCATAATGACACATTCCGTCAACATCCACTGCCATAATGACACATTCCGTCAACATCCACTGCCATAATGACACATTCCGTCAACATCCACTGCCATAATGACACATTCCGTCAACATCCACTGCCATAATGACACATTCCGTCAACATCCACTGCCATAATGACACATCCCGTCAACATCCACTGCCATAATGACACATTCCGTCAACATCCACTGCCATAATGACACATCCCATCAACATCCACTGCCATAATGACACATTCCGTCAACATCCACTGCCATAATGACACATCCCGTCAACATCCACTGCCATAATGACACATTCCGTCAACATCCACTGCCATAATGACACATTCCATCAACATCCACTGCCATAATGACACATTCCGTCAACATCCACTGCCATAATGACACATTCCGTCAACATCCACTGCCATAATGACACATTCCGTCAACATCCACTGCCATAATGACACATTCCGTCAACACCCACTGCCATAATGACACATTCCGTCAACATCCACTGCCATAATGACACATTCCGTCAACATCCACTGCCATAATGACACATCCCGTCAACATCCACTGCCATAATGACACATCCGTCAACATCCACTGCCATAATGACACATCCCGTCAACATCCACTGCCATAATGACACATTCCGTCAACATCCACTGCCATAATGACACATCCCGTCAACATCCACTGCCATAATGACACATTCCGTCAACATCCACTGCCATAATGACACATCCCGTCAACATCCACTGCCATAATGACACATTCCGTCAACATCCACTGCCATAATGACACATTCCGTCAACATCCACTGCCATAATGACACATCCCGTCAACATCCACTGCCATAATGACACATTCCGTCAACATCCACTGCCATAATGACACATTCCATCAACATCCACTGCCATAATGACACATTCCGTCAACATCCACTGCCATAATGACACATCCCGTCAACATCCACTGCCATAATGACACATTCCGTCAACATCCACTGCCATAATGACACATCCCGTCAACATCCACTGCCATAATGACACATTCCGTCAACATCCACTGCCATAATGACACATCCCGTCAACATCCACTGCCATAATGACACATCCCGTCAACATCCACTGCCATAATGACACATCCCGTCAACATCCACTGCCATAATGACACATTCCGTCAACATCCACTGCCATAATGACACATTCCGTCAACATCCACTGCCATAATGACACATTCCGTCAACATCCACTGCCATAATGACACATTCCGTCAACATCCACTGCCATAATGACACATTCCGTCAACATCCACTGCCATAATGACACATTCCGTCAACATCCACTGCCATAATGACACATCCCGTCAACATCCACTGCCATAATGACACATTCCGTCAACATCCACTGCCATAATGACACATCCGTCAACATCCACTGCCATAATGACACATTCCGTCAACATCCACTGCCATAATGACACATTCCGTCAACATCCACTGCCATAATGACACATTCCGTCAACATCCACTGCCATAATGACACATTCCGTCAACATCCACTGCCATAATGACACATTCCGTCAACATCCACTGCCATAATGACACATTCCGTCAACATCCACTGCCATAATGACACATTCCGTCAACATCCACTGCCATAATGACACATCCCATCAACATCCACTGCCATAATGACACATTCCGTCAACACCCACTGCCATAATGACACATTCCGTCAACATCCACTGCCATAATGACACATCCCGTCAACATCCACTGCCATAATGACACATTCCGTCAACATCCACTGCCATAATGACACATCCGTCAACATCCACTGCCATAATGACACATTCCGTCAACATCCACTGCCATAATGACACATCCCGTCAACATCCACTGCCATAATGACACATTCCGTCAACATCCACTGCCATAATGACACATTCCGTCAACATCCACTGCCATAATGACACATTCCGTCAACATCCACTGCCATAATGACACATTCCGTCAACATCCACTGCCATAATGACACATTCCGTCAACATCCACTGCCATAATGACACATTCCGTCAACATCCACTGCCATAATGACACATCCCGTCAACATCCACTGCCATAATGACACATTCCGTCAACACCCACTGCCATAATGACACATCCCGTCAACATCCACTGCCATAATGACACATCCCGTCAACATCCACTGCCATAATGACACATTCCGTCAACATCCACTGCCATAATGACACATTCCGTCAACATCCACTGCCATAATGACACATTCCGTCAACATCCACTGCCATAATGACACATTCCGTCAACATCCACTGCCATAATGACACATTCCGTCAACACCCACTGCCATAATGACACATTCCGTCAACATCCACTGCCATAATGACACATTCCGTCAACATCCACTGCCATAATGACACATCCGTCAACATCCACTGCCATAATGACACATTCCGTCAACATCCACTGCCATAATGACACATTCCGTCAACATCCACTGCCATAATGACACATCCGTCAACATCCACTGCCATAATGACACATTCCGTCAACATCCACTGCCATAATGACACATCCGTCAACATCCACTGCCATAATGACACATTCCGTCAACATCCACTGCCATAATGACACATCCGTCAACATCCACTGCCATAATGACACATTCCGTCAACATCCACTGCCATAATGACACATTCCGTCAACATCCACTGCCATAATGACACATTCCGTCAACATCCACTGCCATAATGACACATCCCGTCAACATCCACTGCCATAATGACACATTCCGTCAACATCCACTGCCATAATGACACATTCCGTCAACATCCACTGCCATAATGACACATTCCGTCAACATCCACTGCCATAATGACACATTCCGTCAACATCCACTGCCATAATGACACATTCCGTCAACATCCACTGCCATAATGACACATTCCGTCAACATCCACTGCCATAATGACACATTCCGTCAACATCCACTGCCATAATGACACATTCCGTCAACATCCACTGCCATAATGACACATTCCGTCAACATCCACTGCCATAATGACACATTCCGTCAACATCCACTGCCATAATGACACATTCCGTCAACATCCACTGCCATAATGACACATTCCGTCAACATCCACTGCCATAATGACACATTCCGTCAACATCCACTGCCATAATGACACATTCCGTCAACATCCACTGCCATAATGACACATTCCGTCAACATCCACTGCCATAATGACACATTCCGTCAACATCCACTGCCATAATGACACATTCCGTCAACATCCACTGCCATAATGACACATTCCGTCAACATCCACTGCCATAATGACACATTCCGTCAACATCCACTGCCATAATGACACATTCCGTCAACATCCACTGCCATAATGACACATCCCGTCAACATCCACTGCCATAATGACACATCCCGTCAACATCCACTGCCATAATGACACATTCCGTCAACATCCACTGCCATAATGACACATTCCGTCAACATCCACTGCCATAATGACACATTCCGTCAACATCCACTGCCATAATGACACATCCCGTCAACATCCACTGCCATAATGACACATTCCGTCAACATCCACTGCCATAATGACACATTCCGTCAACATCCACTGCCATAATGACACATTCCGTCAACATCCACTGCCATAATGACACATTCCGTCAACATCCACTGCCATAATGACACATTCCGTCAACATCCACTGCCATAATGACACATTCCGTCAACATCCACTGCCATAATGACACATTCCGTCAACATCCACTGCCATAATGACACATTCCGTCAACACCCACTGCCATAATGACACATTCCGTCAACATCCACTGCCATAATGACACATTCCGTCAACATCCACTGCCATAATGACACATCCCGTCAACATCCACTGCCATAATGACACATTCCGTCAACATCCACTGCCATAATGACACATTCCGTCAACATCCACTGCCATAATGACACATTCCGTCAACATCCACTGCCATAATGACACATTCCGTCAACATCCACTGCCATAATGACACATTCCGTCAACATCCACTGCCATAATGACACATTCCGTCAACATCCACTGCCATAATGACACATTCCGTCAACATCCACTGCCATAATGACACATTCCGTCAACATCCACTGCCATAATGACACATCCCGTCAACATCCACTGCCATAATGACACATTCCGTCAACATCCACTGCCATAATGACACATTCCATCAACATCCACTGCCATAATGACACATTCCGTCAACATCCACTGCCATAATGACACATTCCGTCAACATCCACTGCCATAATGACACATCCCGTCAACATCCACTGCCATAATGACACATTCCGTCAACATCCACTGCCATAATGACACATCCCGTCAACATCCACTGCCATAATGACACATTCCGTCAACATCCACTGCCATAATGACACATTCCGTCAACATCCACTGCCATAATGACACATCCGTCAACATCCACTGCCATAATGACACATTCCGTCAACATCCACTGCCATAATGACACATTCCGTCAACATCCACTGCCATAATGACACATTCCGTCAACATCCACTGCCATAATGACACATTCCGTCAACATCCACTGCCATAATGACACATTCCGTCAACACCCACTGCCATAATGACACATTCCGTCAACATCCACTGCCATAATGACACATTCCGTCAACATCCACTGCCATAATGACACATCCGTCAACATCCACTGCCATAATGACACATTCCGTCAACATCCACTGCCATAATGACACATTCCGTCAACACCCACTGCCATAATGACACATCCGTCAACATCCACTGCCATAATGACACATTCCGTCAACATCCACTGCCATAATGACACATCCCGTCAACATCCACTGCCATAATGACACATTCCGTCAACATCCACTGCCATAATGACACATCCCGTCAACATCCACTGCCATAATGACACATTCCGTCAACATCCACTGCCATAATGACACATCCCGTCAACATCCACTGCCATAATGACACATTCCGTCAACATCCACTGCCATAATGACACATCCCGTCAACATCCACTGCCATAATGACACATTCCGTCAACATCCACTGCCATAATGACACATCCCGTCAACATCCACTGCCATAATGACACATTCCGTCAACATCCACTGCCATAATGACACATTCCGTCAACATCCACTGCCATAATGACACATTCCGTCAACATCCACTGCCATAATGACACATCCCGTCAACATCCACTGCCATAATGACACATTCCGTCAACACCCACTGCCATAATGACACATCCGTCAACATCCACTGCCATAATGACACATTCCGTCAACATCCACTGCCATAATGACACATTCCGTCAACATCCACTGCCATAATGACACATTCCGTCAACACCCACTGCCATAATGACACATTCCGTCAACATCCACTGCCATAATGACACATTCCGTCAACACCCACTGCCATAATGACACATTCCGTCAACATCCACTGCCATAATGACACATCCCGTCAACATCCACTGCCATAATGACACATTCCGTCAACATCCACTGCCATAATGACACATTCCGTCAACATCCACTGCCATAATGACACATCCCGTCAACATCCACTGCCATAATGACACATCCGTCAACATCCACTGCCATAATGACACATTCCGTCAACATCCACTGCCATAATGACACATCCCATCAACACCCACTGCCATAATGACACATCCGTCAACATCCACTGCCATAATGACACATCCCGTCAACATCCACTGCCATAATGACACATTCCGTCAACATCCACTGCCATAATGACACATCCGTCAACATCCACTGCCATAATGACACATTCCGTCAACATCCACTGCCATAATGACACATTCCGTCAACATCCACTGCCATAATGACACATTCCGTCAACATCCACTGCCATAATGACACATTCCGTCAACACCCACTGCCATAATGACACATTCCGTCAACATCCACTGCCATAATGACACATTCCGTCAACACCCACTGCCATAATGACACATTCCGTCAACATCCACTGCCATAATGACACATTCCGTCAACACCCACTGCCATAATGACACATCCCGTCAACATCCACTGCCATAATGACACATTCCGTCAACATCCACTGCCATAATGACACATTCCGTCAACATCCACTGCCATAATGACACATTCCGTCAACATCCACTGCCATAATGACACATTCCGTCAACATCCACTGCCATAATGACACATTCCGTCAACACCCACTGCCATAATGACACATTCCGTCAACATCCACTGCCATAATGACACATTCCGTCAACATCCACTGCCATAATGACACATTCCATCAACATCCACTGCCATAATGACACATCCCGTCAACATCCACTGCCATAATGACACATTCCGTCAACATCCACTGCCATAATGACACATTCCGTCAACATCCACTGCCATAATGACACATTCCGTCAACATCCACTGCCATAATGACACATTCCGTCAACATCCACTGCCATAATGACACATCCCATCAACATCCACTGCCATAATGACACATTCCGTCAACATCCACTGCCATAATGACACATCCCGTCAACATCCACTGCCATAATGACACATTCCATCAACACCCACTGCCATAATGACACATCCCGTCAACATCCACTGCCATAATGACACATCCGTCAACATCCACTGCCATAATGACACATTCCGTCAACATCCACTGCCATAATGACACATTCCGTCAACATCCACTGCCATAATGACACATTCCGTCAACATCCACTGCCATAATGACACATTCCGTCAACATCCACTGCCATAATGACACATTCCGTCAACATCCACTGCCATAATGACACATTCCGTCAACATCCACTGCCATAATGACACATTCCGTCAACATCCACTGCCATAATGACACATTCCGTCAACATCCACTGCCATAATGACACATTCCGTCAACATCCACTGCCATAATGACACATTCCGTCAACACCCACTGCCATAATGACACATTCCGTCAACATCCACTGCCATAATGACACATTCCGTCAACATCCACTGCCATAATGACACATTCCGTCAACATCCACTGCCATAATGACACATTCCGTCAACATCCACTGCCATAATGACACATTCCGTCAACATCCACTGCCATAATGACACATTCCGTCAACATCCACTGCCATAATGACACATCCCGTCAACATCCACTGCCATAATGACACATTCCATCAACATCCACTGCCATAATGACACATCCCGTCAACATCCACTGCCATAATGACACATCCGTCAACATCCACTGCCATAATGACACATTCCGTCAACATCCACTGCCATAATGACACATTCCGTCAACATCCACTGCCATAATGACACATTCCGTCAACATCCACTGCCATAATGACACATTCCGTCAACATCCACTGCCATAATGACACATTCCGTCAACACCCACTGCCATAATGACACATTCCGTCAACATCCACTGCCATAATGACACATTCCGTCAACATCCACTGCCATAATGACACATCCCGTCAACATCCACTGCCATAATGACACATTCCGTCAACATCCACTGCCATAATGACACATCCCGTCAACATCCACTGCCATAATGACACATTCCGTCAACATCCACTGCCATAATGACACATCCCGTCAACATCCACTGCCATAATGACACATTCCGTCAACATCCACTGCCATAATGACACATTCCGTCAACATCCACTGCCATAATGACACATTCCGTCAACATCCACTGCCATAATGACACATTCCGTCAACATCCACTGCCATAATGACACATCCGTCAACATCCACTGCCATAATGACACATTCCGTCAACATCCACTGCCATAATGACACATTCCGTCAACATCCACTGCCATAATGACACATTCCGTCAACATCCACTGCCATAATGACACATTCCGTCAACATCCACTGCCATAATGACACATTCCGTCAACATCCACTGCCATAATGACACATTCCGTCAACATCCACTGCCATAATGACACATTCCGTCAACATCCACTGCCATAATGACACATTCCGTCAACATCCACTGCCATAATGACACATTCCGTCAACATCCACTGCCATAATGACACATCCGTCAACATCCACTGCCATAATGACACATTCCGTCAACATCCACTGCCATAATGACACATTCCGTCAACATCCACTGCCATAATGACACATTCCGTCAACATCCACTGCCATAATGACACATTCCGTCAACATCCACTGCCATAATGACACATTCCGTCAACATCCACTGCCATAATGACACATTCCGTCAACATCCACTGCCATAATGACACATTCCGTCAACATCCACTGCCATAATGACACATTCCGTCAACATCCACTGCCATAATGACACATTCCGTCAACATCCACTGCCATAATGACACATTCCGTCAACATCCACTGCCATAATGACACATTCCGTCAACATCCACTGCCATAATGACACATTCCGTCAACATCCACTGCCATAATGACACATTCCGTCAACATCCACTGCCATAATGACACATTCCGTCAACATCCACTGCCATAATGACACATTCCGTCAACATCCACTGCCATAATGACACATTCCGTCAACATCCACTGCCATAATGACACATTCCGTCAACATCCACTGCCATAATGACACATTCCGTCAACATCCACTGCCATAATGACACATTCCGTCAACATCCACTGCCATAATGACACATTCCGTCAACATCCACTGCCATAATGACACATTCCGTCAACATCCACTGCCATAATGACACATTCCGTCAACATCCACTGCCATAATGACACATTCCGTCAACATCCACTGCCATAATGACACATTCCGTCAACATCCACTGCCATAATGACACATCCGTCAACATCCACTGCCATAATGACACATTCCGTCAACATCCACTGCCATAATGACACATCCGTCAACATCCACTGCCATAATGACACATTCCGTCAACATCCACTGCCATAATGACACATTCCGTCAACATCCACTGCCATAATGACACATTCCGTCAACATCCACTGCCATAATGACACATTCCGTCAACATCCACTGCCATAATGACACATTCCGTCAACATCCACTGCCATAATGACACATTCCGTCAACATCCACTGCCATAATGACACATTCCGTCAACATCCACTGCCATAATGACACATTCCGTCAACATCCACTGCCATAATGACACATTCCGTCAACATCCACTGCCATAATGACACATTCCGTCAACATCCACTGCCATAATGACACATCCGTCAACATCCACTGCCATAATGACACATTCCGTCAACATCCACTGCCATAATGACACATTCCGTCAACATCCACTGCCATAATGACACATCCCGTCAACATCCACTGCCATAATGACACATTCCGTCAACATCCACTGCCATAATGACACATTCCGTCAACATCCACTGCCATAATGACACATTCCGTCAACATCCACTGCCATAATGACACATCCGTCAACATCCACTGCCATAATGACACATTCCGTCAACATCCACTGCCATAATGACACATTCCGTCAACATCCACTGCCATAATGACACATTCCGTCAACATCCACTGCCATAATGACACATTCCGTCAACATCCACTGCCATAATGACACATTCCGTCAACATCCACTGCCATAATGACACATTCCGTCAACATCCACTGCCATAATGACACATTCCGTCAACATCCACTGCCATAATGACACATTCCGTCAACATCCACTGCCATAATGACACATTCCGTCAACATCCACTGCCATAATGACACATTCCGTCAACATCCACTGCCATAATGACACATCCGTCAACATCCACTGCCATAATGACACATTCCGTCAACATCCACTGCCATAATGACACATTCCGTCAACATCCACTGCCATAATGACACATTCCGTCAACATCCACTGCCATAATGACACATTCCGTCAACATCCACTGCCATAATGACACATTCCGTCAACATCCACTGCCATAATGACACATTCCGTCAACATCCACTGCCATAATGACACATTCCGTCAACATCCACTGCCATAATGACACATTCCGTCAACATCCACTGCCATAATGACACATTCCGTCAACATCCACTGCCATAATGACACATTCCGTCAACATCCACTGCCATAATGACACATTCCGTCAACATCCACTGCCATAATGACACATTCCGTCAACATCCACTGCCATAATGACACATTCCGTCAACATCCACTGCCATAATGACACATTCCGTCAACATCCACTGCCATAATGACACATTCCGTCAACATCCACTGCCATAATGACACATTCCGTCAACATCCACTGCCATAATGACACATTCCGTCAACATCCACTGCCATAATGACACATTCCGTCAACATCCACTGCCATAATGACACATTCCGTCAACATCCACTGCCATAATGACACATTCCGTCAACATCCACTGCCATAATGACACATTCCGTCAACATCCACTGCCATAATGACACATTCCGTCAACATCCACTGCCATAATGACACATTCCGTCAACATCCACTGCCATAATGACACATTCCGTCAACATCCACTGCCATAATGACACATTCCGTCAACATCCACTGCCATAATGACACATTCCGTCAACATCCACTGCCATAATGACACATTCCGTCAACATCCACTGCCATAATGACACATTCCGTCAACACCCACTGCCATAATGACACATTCCGTCAACATCCACTGCCATAATGACACATTCCGTCAACATCCACTGCCATAATGACACATTCCGTCAACATCCACTGCCATAATGACACATTCCGTCAACATCCACTGCCATAATGACACATTCCGTCAACATCCACTGCCATAATGACACATTCCGTCAACATCCACTGCCATAATGACACATTCCGTCAACATCCACTGCCATAATGACACATTCCGTCAACATCCACTGCCATAATGACACATTCCGTCAACATCCACTGCCATAATGACACATTCCGTCAACATCCACTGCCATAATGACACATTCCGTCAACATCCACTGCCATAATGACACATTCCGTCAACATCCACTGCCATAATGACACATTCCGTCAACATCCACTGCCATAATGACACATTCCGTCAACATCCACTGCCATAATGACACATTCCGTCAACATCCACTGCCATAATGACACATTCCGTCAACATCCACTGCCATAATGACACATTCCGTCAACATCCACTGCCATAATGACACATTCCGTCAACATCCACTGCCATAATGACACATTCCGTCAACATCCACTGCCATAATGACACATTCCGTCAACATCCACTGCCATAATGACACATTCCGTCAACATCCACTGCCATAATGACACATTCCGTCAACATCCACTGCCATAATGACACATTCCGTCAACATCCACTGCCATAATGACACATTCCGTCAACATCCACTGCCATAATGACACATTCCGTCAACATCCACTGCCATAATGACACATTCCGTCAACATCCACTGCCATAATGACACATTCCGTCAACATCCACTGCCATAATGACACATTCCGTCAACATCCACTGCCATAATGACACATTCCGTCAACATCCACTGCCATAATGACACATTCCGTCAACATCCACTGCCATAATGACACATTCCGTCAACATCCACTGCCATAATGACACATTCCGTCAACATCCACTGCCATAATGACACATTCCGTCAACATCCACTGCCATAATGACACATTCCGTCAACATCCACTGCCATAATGACACATTCCGTCAACATCCACTGCCATAATGACACATTCCGTCAACATCCACTGCCATAATGACACATCCCGTCAACATCCACTGCCATAATGACACATTCCGTCAACATCCACTGCCATAATGACACATTCCGTCAACATCCACTGCCATAATGACACATTCCGTCAACATCCACTGCCATAATGACACATTCCGTCAACATCCACTGCCATAATGACACATTCCGTCAACATCCACTGCCATAATGACACATTCCGTCAACATCCACTGCCATAATGACACATTCCGTCAACATCCACTGCCATAATGACACATTCCGTCAACATCCACTGCCATAATGACACATTCCGTCAACATCCACTGCCATAATGACACATTCCGTCAACATCCACTGCCATAATGACACATTCCGTCAACATCCACTGCCATAATGACACATCCCGTCAACATCCACTGCCATAATGACACATTCCGTCAACATCCACTGCCATAATGACACATTCCGTCAACATCCACTGCCATAATGACACATTCCGTCAACATCCACTGCCATAATGACACATTCCGTCAACATCCACTGCCATAATGACACATTCCGTCAACATCCACTGCCATAATGACACATTCCGTCAACATCCACTGCCATAATGACACATTCCGTCAACATCCACTGCCATAATGACACATTCCGTCAACATCCACTGCCATAATGACACATTCCGTCAACATCCACTGCCATAATGACACATTCCGTCAACATCCACTGCCATAATGACACATTCCGTCAACATCCACTGCCATAATGACACATTCCGTCAACATCCACTGCCATAATGACACATTCCGTCAACATCCACTGCCATAATGACACATTCCGTCAACATCCACTGCCATAATGACACATTCCGTCAACATCCACTGCCATAATGACACATTCCGTCAACATCCACTGCCATAATGACACATTCCGTCAACATCCACTGCCATAATGACACATTCCGTCAACATCCACTGCCATAATGACACATTCCGTCAACATCCACTGCCATAATGACACATTCCGTCAACATCCACTGCCATAATGACACATTCCGTCAACATCCACTGCCATAATGACACATTCCGTCAACATCCACTGCCATAATGACACATTCCGTCAACATCCACTGCCATAATGACACATTCCGTCAACATCCACTGCCATAATGACACATTCCGTCAACATCCACTGCCATAATGACACATTCCGTCAACATCCACTGCCATAATGACACATTCCGTCAACATCCACTGCCATAATGACACATTCCGTCAACATCCACTGCCATAATGACACATTCCGTCAACATCCACTGCCATAATGACACATTCCGTCAACATCCACTGCCATAATGACACATTCCGTCAACATCCACTGCCATAATGACACATTCCGTCAACATCCACTGCCATAATGACACATTCCGTCAACATCCACTGCCATAATGACACATTCCGTCAACATCCACTGCCATAATGACACATTCCGTCAACATCCACTGCCATAATGACACATTCCGTCAACATCCACTGCCATAATGACACATTCCGTCAACATCCACTGCCATAATGACACATTCCGTCAACATCCACTGCCATAATGACACATTCCGTCAACATCCACTGCCATAATGACACATTCCGTCAACATCCACTGCCATAATGACACATTCCGTCAACATCCACTGCCATAATGACACATTCCGTCAACATCCACTGCCATAATGACACATTCCGTCAACATCCACTGCCATAATGACACATTCCGTCAACATCCACTGCCATAATGACACATTCCGTCAACATCCACTGCCATAATGACACATTCCGTCAACATCCACTGCCATAATGACACATTCCGTCAACATCCACTGCCATAATGACACATTCCGTCAACATCCACTGCCATAATGACACATTCCGTCAACATCCACTGCCATAATGACACATTCCGTCAACATCCACTGCCATAATGACACATTCCGTCAACATCCACTGCCATAATGACACATTCCGTCAACATCCACTGCCATAATGACACATTCCGTCAACATCCACTGCCATAATGACACATTCCGTCAACATCCACTGCCATAATGACACATTCCGTCAACATCCACTGCCATAATGACACATTCCGTCAACATCCACTGCCATAATGACACATTCCGTCAACATCCACTGCCATAATGACACATTCCGTCAACATCCACTGCCATAATGACACATTCCGTCAACATCCACTGCCATAATGACACATTCCGTCAACATCCACTGCCATAATGACACATTCCGTCAACATCCACTGCCATAATGACACATTCCGTCAACATCCACTGCCATAATGACACATTCCGTCAACATCCACTGCCATAATGACACATTCCGTCAACATCCACTGCCATAATGACACATTCCGTCAACATCCACTGCCATAATGACACATTCCGTCAACATCCACTGCCATAATGACACATTCCGTCAACATCCACTGCCATAATGACACATTCCGTCAACATCCACTGCCATAATGACACATTCCGTCAACATCCACTGCCATAATGACACATTCCGTCAACATCCACTGCCATAATGACACATTCCGTCAACATCCACTGCCATAATGACACATTCCGTCAACATCCACTGCCATAATGACACATTCCGTCAACATCCACTGCCATAATGACACATTCCGTCAACATCCACTGCCATAATGACACATCCGTCAACATCCACTGCCATAATGACACATTCCGTCAACATCCACTGCCATAATGACACATTCCGTCAACATCCACTGCCATAATGACACATTCCGTCAACATCCACTGCCATAATGACACATTCCGTCAACATCCACTGCCATAATGACACATTCCGTCAACATCCACTGCCATAATGACACATTCCGTCAACATCCACTGCCATAATGACACATTCCGTCAACATCCACTGCCATAATGACACATTCCGTCAACATCCACTGCCATAATGACACATTCCGTCAACATCCACTGCCATAATGACACATTCCGTCAACATCCACTGCCATAATGACACATTCCGTCAACATCCACTGCCATAATGACACATTCCGTCAACATCCACTGCCATAATGACACATTCCGTCAACATCCACTGCCATAATGACACATTCCGTCAACATCCACTGCCATAATGACACATTCCGTCAACATCCACTGCCATAATGACACATTCCGTCAACATCCACTGCCATAATGACACATTCCGTCAACATCCACTGCCATAATGACACATTCCGTCAACATCCACTGCCATAATGACACATTCCGTCAACATCCACTGCCATAATGACACATTCCGTCAACATCCACTGCCATAATGACACATTCCGTCAACATCCACTGCCATAATGACACATTCCGTCAACATCCACTGCCATAATGACACATTCCGTCAACATCCACTGCCATAATGACACATTCCGTCAACATCCACTGCCATAATGACACATTCCGTCAACATCCACTGCCATAATGACACATTCCGTCAACATCCACTGCCATAATGACACATTCCGTCAACATCCACTGCCATAATGACACATTCCGTCAACATCCACTGCCATAATGACACATTCCGTCAACATCCACTGCCATAATGACACATTCCGTCAACATCCACTGCCATAATGACACATTCCGTCAACATCCACTGCCATAATGACACATTCCGTCAACATCCACTGCCATAATGACACATTCCGTCAACATCCACTGCCATAATGACACATTCCGTCAACATCCACTGCCATAATGACACATTCCGTCAACATCCACTGCCATAATGACACATTCCGTCAACATCCACTGCCATAATGACACATTCCGTCAACATCCACTGCCATAATGACACATTCCGTCAACATCCACTGCCATAATGACACATTCCGTCAACATCCACTGCCATAATGACACATTCCGTCAACATCCACTGCCATAATGACACATTCCGTCAACATCCACTGCCATAATGACACATTCCGTCAACATCCACTGCCATAATGACACATCCGTCAACATCCACTGCCATAATGACACATTCCGTCAACATCCACTGCCATAATGACACATTCCGTCAACATCCACTGCCATAATGACACATCCCGTCAACATCCACTGCCATAATGACACATTCCGTCAACATCCACTGCCATAATGACACATTCCGTCAACATCCACTGCCATAATGACACATTCCGTCAACATCCACTGCCATAATGACACATTCCGTCAACATCCACTGCCATAATGACACATTCCGTCAACATCCACTGCCATAATGACACATTCCGTCAACATCCACTGCCATAATGACACATTCCGTCAACATCCACTGCCATAATGACACATTCCGTCAACATCCACTGCCATAATGACACATTCCGTCAACATCCACTGCCATAATGACACATTCCGTCAACATCCACTGCCATAATGACACATTCCGTCAACATCCACTGCCATAATGACACATTCCGTCAACATCCACTGCCATAATGACACATTCCGTCAACATCCACTGCCATAATGACACATTCCGTCAACATCCACTGCCATAATGACACATTCCGTCAACATCCACTGCCATAATGACACATTCCGTCAACATCCACTGCCATAATGACACATTCCGTCAACATCCACTGCCATAATGACACATTCCGTCAACATCCACTGCCATAATGACACATTCCGTCAACATCCACTGCCATAATGACACATTCCGTCAACATCCACTGCCATAATGACACATTCCGTCAACATCCACTGCCATAATGACACATTCCGTCAACATCCACTGCCATAATGACACATTCCGTCAACATCCACTGCCATAATGACACATTCCGTCAACATCCACTGCCATAATGACACATTCCGTCAACATCCACTGCCATAATGACACATTCCGTCAACATCCACTGCCATAATGACACATTCCGTCAACATCCACTGCCATAATGACACATTCCGTCAACATCCACTGCCATAATGACACATTCCGTCAACATCCACTGCCATAATGACACATTCCGTCAACATCCACTGCCATAATGACACATTCCGTCAACATCCACTGCCATAATGACACATTCCGTCAACATCCACTGCCATAATGACACATTCCGTCAACATCCACTGCCATAATGACACATTCCGTCAACATCCACTGCCATAATGACACATTCCGTCAACATCCACTGCCATAATGACACATTCCGTCAACATCCACTGCCATAATGACACATTCCGTCAACATCCACTGCCATAATGACACATTCCGTCAACATCCACTGCCATAATGACACATTCCGTCAACATCCACTGCCATAATGACACATTCCGTCAACATCCACTGCCATAATGACACATTCCGTCAACATCCACTGCCATAATGACACATCCCGTCAACATCCACTGCCATAATGACACATTCCGTCAACATCCACTGCCATAATGACACATTCCGTCAACATCCACTGCCATAATGACACATCCGTCAACATCCACTGCCATAATGACACATTCCGTCAACATCCACTGCCATAATGACACATTCCGTCAACATCCACTGCCATAATGACACATCCCGTCAACATCCACTGCCATAATGACACATTCCGTCAACATCCACTGCCATAATGACACATTCCGTCAACATCCACTGCCATAATGACACATTCCGTCAACATCCACTGCCATAATGACACATTCCGTCAACATCCACTGCCATAATGACACATTCCGTCAACATCCACTGCCATAATGACACATTCCGTCAACATCCACTGCCATAATGACACATTCCGTCAACATCCACTGCCATAATGACACATTCCGTCAACATCCACTGCCATAATGACACATTCCGTCAACATCCACTGCCATAATGACACATTCCGTCAACATCCACTGCCATAATGACACATTCCGTCAACATCCACTGCCATAATGACACATTCCGTCAACATCCACTGCCATAATGACACATTCCGTCAACATCCACTGCCATAATGACACATTCCGTCAACATCCACTGCCATAATGACACATTCCGTCAACATCCACTGCCATAATGACACATTCCGTCAACATCCACTGCCATAATGACACATTCCGTCAACATCCACTGCCATAATGACACATTCCGTCAACATCCACTGCCATAATGACACATTCCGTCAACATCCACTGCCATAATGACACATTCCGTCAACATCCACTGCCATAATGACACATTCCGTCAACATCCACTGCCATAATGACACATTCCGTCAACATCCACTGCCATAATGACACATTCCGTCAACATCCACTGCCATAATGACACATTCCGTCAACATCCACTGCCATAATGACACATTCCGTCAACATCCACTGCCATAATGACACATTCCGTCAACATCCACTGCCATAATGACACATTCCGTCAACATCCACTGCCATAATGACACATTCCGTCAACATCCACTGCCATAATGACACATTCCGTCAACATCCACTGCCATAATGACACATTCCGTCAACATCCACTGCCATAATGACACATTCCGTCAACATCCACTGCCATAATGACACATTCCGTCAACATCCACTGCCATAATGACACATTCCGTCAACATCCACTGCCATAATGACACATTCCGTCAACATCCACTGCCATAATGACACATTCCGTCAACATCCACTGCCATAATGACACATTCCGTCAACATCCACTGCCATAATGACACATTCCGTCAACATCCACTGCCATAATGACACATTCCGTCAACATCCACTGCCATAATGACACATTCCGTCAACATCCACTGCCATAATGACACATTCCGTCAACATCCACTGCCATAATGACACATTCCGTCAACATCCACTGCCATAATGACACATTCCGTCAACATCCACTGCCATAATGACACATTCCGTCAACATCCACTGCCATAATGACACATTCCGTCAACATCCACTGCCATAATGACACATTCCGTCAACATCCACTGCCATAATGACACATTCCGTCAACATCCACTGCCATAATGACACATTCCGTCAACATCCACTGCCATAATGACACATTCCGTCAACATCCACTGCCATAATGACACATTCCGTCAACATCCACTGCCATAATGACACATTCCGTCAACATCCACTGCCATAATGACACATTCCGTCAACATCCACTGCCATAATGACACATTCCGTCAACATCCACTGCCATAATGACACATTCCGTCAACATCCACTGCCATAATGACACATTCCGTCAACATCCACTGCCATAATGACACATTCCGTCAACATCCACTGCCATAATGACACATTCCGTCAACATCCACTGCCATAATGACACATTCCGTCAACATCCACTGCCATAATGACACATTCCGTCAACATCCACTGCCATAATGACACATTCCGTCAACATCCACTGCCATAATGACACATTCCGTCAACATCCACTGCCATAATGACACATTCCGTCAACATCCACTGCCATAATGACACATTCCGTCAACATCCACTGCCATAATGACACATTCCGTCAACATCCACTGCCATAATGACACATTCCGTCAACATCCACTGCCATAATGACACATTCCGTCAACATCCACTGCCATAATGACACATTCCGTCAACATCCACTGCCATAATGACACATTCCGTCAACATCCACTGCCATAATGACACATTCCGTCAACATCCACTGCCATAATGACACATTCCGTCAACATCCACTGCCATAATGACACATTCCGTCAACATCCACTGCCATAATGACACATTCCGTCAACATCCACTGCCATAATGACACATTCCGTCAACATCCACTGCCATAATGACACATTCCGTCAACATCCACTGCCATAATGACACATTCCGTCAACATCCACTGCCATAATGACACATCCCGTCAACATCCACTGCCATAATGACACATTCCGTCAACATCCACTGCCATAATGACACATTCCGTCAACATCCACTGCCATAATGACACATTCCGTCAACATCCACTGCCATAATGACACATTCCGTCAACATCCACTGCCATAATGACACATTCCGTCAACATCCACTGCCATAATGACACATTCCGTCAACATCCACTGCCATAATGACACATTCCGTCAACATCCACTGCCATAATGACACATTCCGTCAACATCCACTGCCATAATGACACATTCCGTCAACATCCACTGCCATAATGACACATTCCGTCAACATCCACTGCCATAATGACACATTCCGTCAACATCCACTGCCATAATGACACATCCCGTCAACATCCACTGCCATAATGACACATTCCGTCAACATCCACTGCCATAATGACACATTCCGTCAACATCCACTGCCATAATGACACATTCCGTCAACATCCACTGCCATAATGACACATTCCGTCAACATCCACTGCCATAATGACACATTCCGTCAACATCCACTGCCATAATGACACATTCCGTCAACATCCACTGCCATAATGACACATTCCGTCAACATCCACTGCCATAATGACACATTCCGTCAACATCCACTGCCATAATGACACATTCCGTCAACATCCACTGCCATAATGACACATTCCGTCAACATCCACTGCCATAATGACACATTCCGTCAACATCCACTGCCATAATGACACATTCCGTCAACATCCACTGCCATAATGACACATTCCGTCAACATCCACTGCCATAATGACACATTCCGTCAACATCCACTGCCATAATGACACATCCCGTCAACATCCACTGCCATAATGACACATTCCGTCAACATCCACTGCCATAATGACACATCCGTCAACATCCACTGCCATAATGACACATTCCGTCAACATCCACTGCCATAATGACACATTCCGTCAACATCCACTGCCATAATGACACATTCCGTCAACATCCACTGCCATAATGACACATTCCGTCAACATCCACTGCCATAATGACACATTCCGTCAACATCCACTGCCATAATGACACATTCCGTCAACATCCACTGCCATAATGACACATTCCGTCAACATCCACTGCCATAATGACACATTCCGTCAACATCCACTGCCATAATGACACATTCCGTCAACATCCACTGCCATAATGACACATTCCGTCAACATCCACTGCCATAATGACACATTCCGTCAACATCCACTGCCATAATGACACATTCCGTCAACATCCACTGCCATAATGACACATTCCGTCAACATCCACTGCCATAATGACACATTCCGTCAACATCCACTGCCATAATGACACATTCCGTCAACATCCACTGCCATAATGACACATTCCGTCAACATCCACTGCCATAATGACACATTCCGTCAACATCCACTGCCATAATGACACATTCCGTCAACATCCACTGCCATAATGACACATTCCGTCAACATCCACTGCCATAATGACACATTCCGTCAACATCCACTGCCATAATGACACATTCCGTCAACATCCACTGCCATAATGACACATTCCGTCAACATCCACTGCCATAATGACACATTCCGTCAACATCCACTGCCATAATGACACATTCCGTCAACATCCACTGCCATAATGACACATTCCGTCAACATCCACTGCCATAATGACACATTCCGTCAACATCCACTGCCATAATGACACATTCCGTCAACATCCACTGCCATAATGACACATTCCGTCAACATCCACTGCCATAATGACACATTCCGTCAACATCCACTGCCATAATGACACATTCCGTCAACATCCACTGCCATAATGACACATTCCGTCAACATCCACTGCCATAATGACACATTCCGTCAACATCCACTGCCATAATGACACATTCCGTCAACATCCACTGCCATAATGACACATTCCGTCAACATCCACTGCCATAATGACACATTCCGTCAACATCCACTGCCATAATGACACATTCCGTCAACACCCACTGCCATAATGACACATTCCGTCAACATCCACTGCCATAATGACACATTCCGTCAACATCCACTGCCATAATGACACATTCCGTCAACATCCACTGCCATAATGACACATTCCGTCAACATCCACTGCCATAATGACACATTCCGTCAACATCCACTGCCATAATGACACATTCCGTCAACATCCACTGCCATAATGACACATTCCGTCAACATCCACTGCCATAATGACACATCCGTCAACATCCACTGCCATAATGACACATTCCGTCAACATCCACTGCCATAATGACACATTCCGTCAACATCCACTGCCATAATGACACATTCCGTCAACATCCACTGCCATAATGACACATTCCGTCAACATCCACTGCCATAATGACACATTCCGTCAACATCCACTGCCATAATGACACATTCCGTCAACATCCACTGCCATAATGACACATTCCGTCAACATCCACTGCCATAATGACACATTCCGTCAACATCCACTGCCATAATGACACATTCCGTCAACATCCACTGCCATAATGACACATTCCGTCAACATCCACTGCCATAATGACACATTCCGTCAACATCCACTGCCATAATGACACATTCCGTCAACATCCACTGCCATAATGACACATTCCGTCAACATCCACTGCCATAATGACACATTCCGTCAACATCCACTGCCATAATGACACATTCCGTCAACATCCACTGCCATAATGACACATTCCGTCAACATCCACTGCCATAATGACACATTCCGTCAACATCCACTGCCATAATGACACATTCCGTCAACATCCACTGCCATAATGACACATTCCGTCAACATCCACTGCCATAATGACACATTCCGTCAACATCCACTGCCATAATGACACATTCCGTCAACATCCACTGCCATAATGACACATTCCGTCAACATCCACTGCCATAATGACACATTCCGTCAACATCCACTGCCATAATGACACATTCCGTCAACATCCACTGCCATAATGACACATTCCGTCAACATCCACTGCCATAATGACACATTCCGTCAACATCCACTGCCATAATGACACATTCCGTCAACATCCACTGCCATAATGACACATTCCGTCAACATCCACTGCCATAATGACACATTCCGTCAACATCCACTGCCATAATGACACATTCCGTCAACATCCACTGCCATAATGACACATTCCGTCAACATCCACTGCCATAATGACACATTCCGTCAACATCCACTGCCATAATGACACATTCCGTCAACATCCACTGCCATAATGACACATTCCGTCAACATCCACTGCCATAATGACACATTCCGTCAACATCCACTGCCATAATGACACATTCCGTCAACATCCACTGCCATAATGACACATTCCGTCAACATCCACTGCCATAATGACACATTCCGTCAACATCCACTGCCATAATGACACATTCCGTCAACATCCACTGCCATAATGACACATTCCGTCAACATCCACTGCCATAATGACACATTCCGTCAACATCCACTGCCATAATGACACATTCCGTCAACATCCACTGCCATAATGACACATTCCGTCAACATCCACTGCCATAATGACACATTCCGTCAACATCCACTGCCATAATGACACATTCCGTCAACATCCACTGCCATAATGACACATTCCGTCAACATCCACTGCCATAATGACACATTCCGTCAACATCCACTGCCATAATGACACATTCCGTCAACATCCACTGCCATAATGACACATTCCGTCAACATCCACTGCCATAATGACACATTCCGTCAACATCCACTGCCATAATGACACATTCCGTCAACATCCACTGCCATAATGACACATTCCGTCAACATCCACTGCCATAATGACACATTCCGTCAACATCCACTGCCATAATGACACATTCCGTCAACATCCACTGCCATAATGACACATTCCGTCAACATCCACTGCCATAATGACACATTCCGTCAACATCCACTGCCATAATGACACATTCCGTCAACATCCACTGCCATAATGACACATTCCGTCAACATCCACTGCCATAATGACACATTCCGTCAACATCCACTGCCATAATGACACATTCCGTCAACATCCACTGCCATAATGACACATTCCGTCAACATCCACTGCCATAATGACACATTCCGTCAACATCCACTGCCATAATGACACATTCCGTCAACATCCACTGCCATAATGACACATTCCGTCAACATCCACTGCCATAATGACACATTCCGTCAACATCCACTGCCATAATGACACATTCCGTCAACATCCACTGCCATAATGACACATTCCGTCAACATCCACTGCCATAATGACACATTCCGTCAACATCCACTGCCATAATGACACATTCCGTCAACATCCACTGCCATAATGACACATTCCGTCAACATCCACTGCCATAATGACACATTCCGTCAACATCCACTGCCATAATGACACATTCCGTCAACATCCACTGCCATAATGACACATTCCGTCAACATCCACTGCCATAATGACACATTCCGTCAACATCCACTGCCATAATGACACATTCCGTCAACATCCACTGCCATAATGACACATTCCGTCAACATCCACTGCCATAATGACACATTCCGTCAACATCCACTGCCATAATGACACATTCCGTCAACATCCACTGCCATAATGACACATTCCGTCAACATCCACTGCCATAATGACACATTCCGTCAACATCCACTGCCATAATGACACATTCCGTCAACATCCACTGCCATAATGACACATTCCGTCAACATCCACTGCCATAATGACACATTCCGTCAACATCCACTGCCATAATGACACATTCCGTCAACATCCACTGCCATAATGACACATTCCGTCAACATCCACTGCCATAATGACACATTCCGTCAACATCCACTGCCATAATGACACATTCCGTCAACATCCACTGCCATAATGACACATTCCGTCAACATCCACTGCCATAATGACACATTCCGTCAACATCCACTGCCATAATGACACATTCCGTCAACATCCACTGCCATAATGACACATTCCGTCAACATCCACTGCCATAATGACACATTCCGTCAACATCCACTGCCATAATGACACATTCCGTCAACATCCACTGCCATAATGACACATTCCGTCAACATCCACTGCCATAATGACACATTCCGTCAACATCCACTGCCATAATGACACATTCCGTCAACATCCACTGCCATAATGACACATTCCGTCAACATCCACTGCCATAATGACACATTCCGTCAACATCCACTGCCATAATGACACATTCCGTCAACATCCACTGCCATAATGACACATTCCGTCAACATCCACTGCCATAATGACACATTCCGTCAACATCCACTGCCATAATGACACATCCGTCAACATCCACTGCCATAATGACACATTCCGTCAACATCCACTGCCATAATGACACATCCCGTCAACATCCACTGCCATAATGACACATTCCGTCAACATCCACTGCCATAATGACACATCCCGTCAACATCCACTGCCATAATGACACATTCCGTCAACATCCACTGCCATAATGACACATCCCGTCAACATCCACTGCCATAATGACACATTCCGTCAACATCCACTGCCATAATGACACATTCCGTCAACATCCACTGCCATAATGACACATTCCGTCAACATCCACTGCCATAATGACACATTCCGTCAACATCCACTGCCATAATGACACATTCCGTCAACATCCACTGCCATAATGACACATTCCGTCAACATCCACTGCCATAATGACACATTCCGTCAACATCCACTGCCATAATGACACATTCCGTCAACATCCACTGCCATAATGACACATTCCGTCAACATCCACTGCCATAATGACACATTCCGTCAACATCCACTGCCATAATGACACATCCCGTCAACATCCACTGCCATAATGACACATTCCGTCAACATCCACTGCCATAATGACACATTCCGTCAACATCCACTGCCATAATGACACATTCCGTCAACATCCACTGCCATAATGACACATTCCGTCAACATCCACTGCCATAATGACACATTCCGTCAACATCCACTGCCATAATGACACATTCCGTCAACATCCACTGCCATAATGACACATTCCGTCAACATCCACTGCCATAATGACACATTCCGTCAACATCCACTGCCATAATGACACATTCCGTCAACATCCACTGCCATAATGACACATTCCGTCAACATCCACTGCCATAATGACACATTCCGTCAACATCCACTGCCATAATGACACATTCCGTCAACATCCACTGCCATAATGACACATTCCGTCAACATCCACTGCCATAATGACACATTCCGTCAACATCCACTGCCATAATGACACATTCCGTCAACATCCACTGCCATAATGACACATTCCGTCAACATCCACTGCCATAATGACACATTCCGTCAACATCCACTGCCATAATGACACATTCCGTCAACATCCACTGCCATAATGACACATTCCGTCAACATCCACTGCCATAATGACACATTCCGTCAACATCCACTGCCATAATGACACATTCCGTCAACATCCACTGCCATAATGACACATTCCGTCAACATCCACTGCCATAATGACACATTCCGTCAACATCCACTGCCATAATGACACATTCCGTCAACATCCACTGCCATAATGACACATTCCGTCAACATCCACTGCCATAATGACACATTCCGTCAACATCCACTGCCATAATGACACATTCCGTCAACATCCACTGCCATAATGACACATTCCGTCAACATCCACTGCCATAATGACACATTCCGTCAACATCCACTGCCATAATGACACATTCCGTCAACATCCACTGCCATAATGACACATTCCGTCAACATCCACTGCCATAATGACACATTCCGTCAACATCCACTGCCATAATGACACATTCCGTCAACATCCACTGCCATAATGACACATTCCGTCAACATCCACTGCCATAATGACACATTCCGTCAACATCCACTGCCATAATGACACATTCCGTCAACATCCACTGCCATAATGACACATTCCGTCAACATCCACTGCCATAATGACACATTCCGTCAACATCCACTGCCATAATGACACATTCCGTCAACATCCACTGCCATAATGACACATTCCGTCAACATCCACTGCCATAATGACACATTCCGTCAACATCCACTGCCATAATGACACATTCCGTCAACATCCACTGCCATAATGACACATTCCGTCAACATCCACTGCCATAATGACACATTCCGTCAACATCCACTGCCATAATGACACATTCCGTCAACATCCACTGCCATAATGACACATTCCGTCAACATCCACTGCCATAATGACACATTCCGTCAACATCCACTGCCATAATGACACATTCCGTCAACATCCACTGCCATAATGACACATTCCGTCAACATCCACTGCCATAATGACACATTCCGTCAACACCCACTGCCATAATGACACATTCCGTCAACATCCACTGCCATAATGACACATTCCGTCAACATCCACTGCCATAATGACACATTCCGTCAACATCCACTGCCATAATGACACATTCCGTCAACATCCACTGCCATAATGACACATTCCGTCAACATCCACTGCCATAATGACACATTCCGTCAACATCCACTGCCATAATGACACATTCCGTCAACATCCACTGCCATAATGACACATTCCGTCAACATCCACTGCCATAATGACACATTCCGTCAACATCCACTGCCATAATGACACATCCCGTCAACATCCACTGCCATAATGACACATTCCGTCAACATCCACTGCCATAATGACACATCCCGTCAACATCCACTGCCATAATGACACATTCCGTCAACATCCACTGCCATAATGACACATCCCGTCAACATCCACTGCCATAATGACACATTCCGTCAACATCCACTGCCATAATGACACATTCCGTCAACATCCACTGCCATAATGACACATCCCGTCAACATCCACTGCCATAATGACACATTCCGTCAACATCCACTGCCATAATGACACATTCCATCAACATCCACTGCCATAATGACACATTCCGTCAACATCCACTGCCATAATGACACATCCCGTCAACATCCACTGCCATAATGACACATTCCGTCAACATCCACTGCCATAATGACACATTCCATCAACATCCACTGCCATAATGACACATTCCGTCAACATCCACTGCCATAATGACACATCCCGTCAACATCCACTGCCATAATGACACATTCCGTCAACATCCACTGCCATAATGACACATTCCGTCAACACCCACTGCCATAATGACACATTCCGTCAACATCCACTGCCATAATGACACATTCCGTCAACATCCACTGCCATAATGACACATTCCGTCAACATCCACTGCCATAATGACACATTCCGTCAACATCCACTGCCATAATGACACATTCCGTCAACATCCACTGCCATAATGACACATTCCGTCAACATCCACTGCCATAATGACACATTCCGTCAACATCCACTGCCATAATGACACATTCCGTCAACATCCACTGCCATAATGACACATTCCGTCAACATCCACTGCCATAATGACACATTCCGTCAACATCCACTGCCATAATGACACATCCCGTCAACATCCACTGCCATAATGACACATTCCGTCAACATCCACTGCCATAATGACACATTCCGTCAACATCCACTGCCATAATGACACATTCCGTCAACATCCACTGCCATAATGACACATTCCGTCAACATCCACTGCCATAATGACACATTCCGTCAACATCCACTGCCATAATGACACATTCCGTCAACATCCACTGCCATAATGACACATTCCGTCAACATCCACTGCCATAATGACACATTCCGTCAACATCCACTGCCATAATGACACATTCCGTCAACATCCACTGCCATAATGACACATTCCGTCAACATCCACTGCCATAATGACACATTCCGTCAACATCCACTGCCATAATGACACATTCCGTCAACATCCACTGCCATAATGACACATTCCGTCAACATCCACTGCCATAATGACACATCCCGTCAACACCCACTGCCATAATGACACATTCCGTCAACACCACTGCCATAATGACACATCCGTCAACATCCACTGCCATAATGACACATCCCGTCAACATCCACTGCCATAATGACACATCCCGTCAACATCCACTGCCATAATGACACATTCCGTCAACATCCACTGCCATAATGACACATCCCGTCAACATCCACTGCCATAATGACACATCCCGTCAACACCCACTGCCATAATGACACATTCCGTCAACATCCACTGCCATAATGACACATCCCGTCAACACCCACTGCCATAATGACACATCCCGTCAACACCCACTGCCATAATGACACATTCCGTCAACATCCACTGCCATAATGACACATTCCGTCAACATCCACTGCCATAATGACACATTCCGTCAACACTGCCATAATGACACATTCCGTCAACACTGCCATAATGACACATTCCGTCAACACCCACTGCCATAATGACACATTCCGTCAACACTGCCATAATGACACATTCCGTCAACACTGCCATAATGACACATTCCGTCAACACTGTTATAATGACACATTCCGTCAACACTGCCATAATGACACATTCCGTCAACACCCACTGCCATAATGACACATTCCGTCAACACTGCCATAATGACACATTCCGTCAACACTGTTATAATGACACATTCCGTCAACACTGCCATAATGACACATTCCGTCAACACTGCCATAATGACACATTCCGTCAACACTGTTATAATGACACATTCCGTCAACACTGCCATAATGACACATTCCGTCAACACACTGCCATAATGACACATCCCGTCAACACCCACTGCCATAATGACACATCCCGTCAACATCCACTGCCATAATGACACATCCCATCAACATCCACTGCCATAATGACACATTCCGTCAACATCCACTGCCATAATGACACATTCCGTCAACACCCACTGCCATAATGACACATCCCATCAACATCCACTGCCATAATGACACATTCCGTCAACATCCACTGCCATAATGACACATCCCGTCAACATCCACTGCCATAATGACACATCCCGTCAACATCCACTGCCATAATGACACATCCCGTCAACATCCACTGCCATAATGACACATCCCGTCAACATCCACTGCCATAATGACACATCCGTCAACACCCACTGCCATAATGACACATCCCATCAACATCCACTGCCATAATGACACATTCCGTCAACATCCACTGCCATAATGACACATTCCATCAACATCCACTGCCATAATGACACATTCCGTCAACATCCACTGCCATAATGACACATCCCGTCAACATCCACTGCCATAATGACACATTCCGTCAACATCCACTGCCATAATGACACATTCCGTCAACACCCACTGCCATAATGACACATCCCGTCAACATCCACTGCCATAATGACACATCCCGTCAACATCCACTGCCATAATGACACATTCCGTCAACATCCACTGCCATAATGACACATTCCGTCAACACCCACTGCCATAATGACACATTCCGTCAACATCCACTGCCATAATGACACATTCCGTCAACATCCACTGCCATAATGACACATTCCGTCAACATCCACTGCCATAATGACACATTCCGTCAACATCCACTGCCATAATGACACATTCCGTCAACATCCACTGCCATAATGACACATTCCGTCAACATCCACTGCCATAATGACACATTCCGTCAACATCCACTGCCATAATGACACATTCCGTCAACATCCACTGCCATAATGACACATTCCGTCAACATCCACTGCCATAATGACACATTCCGTCAACATCCACTGCCATAATGACACATCCCATCAACATCCACTGCCATAATGACACATTCCATCAACACCCACTGCCATAATGACACATCCCGTCAACATCCACTGCCATAATGACACATCCCGTCAACATCCACTGCCATAATGACACATTCCGTCAACATCCACTGCCATAATGACACATTCCGTCAACATCCACTGCCATAATGACACATTCCATCAACATCCACTGCCATAATGACACATTCCGTCAACATCCACTGCCATAATGACACATTCCGTCAACATCCACTGCCATAATGACACATTCCGTCAACATCCACTGCCATAATGACACATTCCGTCAACATCCACTGCCATAATGACACATTCCGTCAACACCACTGCCATAATGACACATTCCGTCAACATCCACTGCCATAATGACACATTCCGTCAACATCCACTGCCATAATGACACATTCCGTCAACACCCACTGCCATAATGACACATTCCGTCAACACCCACTGCCATAATGACACATTCCGTCAACATCCACTGCCATAATGACACATTCCGTCAACATCCACTGCCATAATGACACATTCCGTCAACATCCACTGCCATAATGACACATTCCGTCAACATCCACTGCCATAATGACACATTCCGTCAACATCCACTGCCATAATGACACATTCCGTCAACATCCACTGCCATAATGACACATTCCGTCAACATCCACTGCCATAATGACACATTCCGTCAACATCCACTGCCATAATGACACATCCCGTCAACATCCACTGCCATAATGACACATCCCGTCAACATCCACTGCCATAATGACACATTCCGTCAACATCCACTGCCATAATGACACATTCCGTCAACATCCACTGCCATAATGACACATTCCGTCAACATCCACTGCCATAATGACACATTCCGTCAACATCCACTGCCATAATGACACATTCCGTCAACACCCACTGCCATAATGACACATTCCGTCAACATCCACTGCCATAATGACACATTCCGTCAACATCCACTGCCATAATGACACATTCCGTCAACATCCACTGCCATAATGACACATTCCGTCAACATCCACTGCCATAATGACACATTCCGTCAACATCCACTGCCATAATGACACATTCCGTCAACACCCACTGCCATAATGACACATTCCGTCAACACTGCCATAATGACACATTCCGTCAACACTGCCATAATGACACATTCCGTCAACACTGCCATAATGACACATTCCGTCAACACTGCCATAATGACACATTCCGTCAACACCCACTGCCATAATGACACATTCCGTCAACACCTGCCATAATGACACATTCCGTCAACACTGCCATAATGACACATTCCGTCAACACTGCCATAATGACACATTCCGTCAACACTGCCATAATGACACATTCCGTCAACACTGCCATAATGACACATTCCGTCAACACTGCCATAATGACACATTCCGTCAACACTGCCATAATGACACATCCCGTCAACACCACTGCCATAATGACACATCCCGTCAACATCCACTGCCATAATGACACATCCCGTCAACATCCACTGCCATAATGACACATTCCGTCAACATCCACTGCCATAATGACACATTCCGTCAACACCCACTGCCATAATGACACATTCCATCAACATCCACTGCCATAATGACACATTCCGTCAACATCCACTGCCATAATGACACATCCCATCAACATCCACTGCCATAATGACACATCCCGTCAACATCCACTGCCATAATGACACATCCCATCAACATCCACTGCCATAATGACACATCCCATCAACATCCACTGCCATAATGACACATCCCGTCAACATCCACTGCCATAATGACACATCCCGTCAACATCCACTGCCATAATGACACATCCCGTCAACATCCACTGCCATAATGACACATTCCATCAACATCCACTGCCATAATGACACATTCCGTCAACATCCACTGCCATAATGACACATCCGTCAACATCCACTGCCATAATGACACATTCCGTCAACATCCACTGCCATAATGACACATTCCGTCAACATCCACTGCCATAATGACACATCCCGTCAACATCCACTGCCATAATGACACATCCCGTCAACATCCACTGCCATAATGACACATTCCGTCAACATCCACTGCCATAATGACACATTCCGTCAACACCCACCCATAATGACACATTCCACTGCCATAATGACACATTCCGTCAACATCCACTGCCATAATGACACATTCCGTCAACATCCACTGCCATAATGACACATTCCGTCAACATCCACTGCCATAATGACACATTCCGTCAACATCCACTGCCATAATGACACATTCCGTCAACATCCACTGCCATAATGACACATTCCGTCAACATCCACTGCCATAATGACACATTCCGTCAACATCCACTGCCATAATGACACATTCCGTCAACATCCACTGCCATAATGACACATTCCGTCAACATCCACTGCCATAATGACACATTCCGTCAACATCCACTGCCATAATGACACATCCCGTCAACATCCACTGCCATAATGACACATTCCGTCAACACCCACTGCCATAATGACACATCCCGTCAACATCCACTGCCATAATGACACATCCCGTCAACATCCACTGCCATAATGACACATTCCGTCAACATCCACTGCCATAATGACACATTCCGTCAACATCCACTGCCATAATGACACATTCCGTCAACATCCACTGCCATAATGACACATTCCGTCAACATCCACTGCCATAATGACACATTCCGTCAACATCCACTGCCATAATGACACATTCCGTCAACATCCACTGCCATAATGACACATTCCGTCAACATCCACTGCCATAATGACACATTCCGTCAACATCCACTGCCATAATGACACATTCCGTCAACATCCACTGCCATAATGACACATTCCGTCAACATCCACTGCCATAATGACACATTCCGTCAACATCCACTGCCATAATGACACATTCCGTCAACATCCACTGCCATAATGACACATTCCGTCAACATCCACTGCCATAATGACACATTCCGTCAACATCCACTGCCATAATGACACATTCCGTCAACATCCACTGCCATAATGACACATTCCGTCAACATCCACTGCCATAATGACACATTCCGTCAACATCCACTGCCATAATGACACATTCCGTCAACATCCACTGCCATAATGACACATTCCGTCAACATCCACTGCCATAATGACACATTCCGTCAACACCCACTGCCATAATGACACATTCCGTCAACATCCACTGCCATAATGACACATTCCGTCAACATCCACTGCCATAATGACACATTCCGTCAACATCCACTGCCATAATGACACATTCCGTCAACATCCACTGCCATAATGACACATTCCGTCAACATCCACTGCCATAATGACACATTCCGTCAACATCCACTGCCATAATGACACATTCCGTCAACACCCACTGCCATAATGACACATCCCGTCAACATCCACTGCCATAATGACACATTCCGTCAACATCCACTGCCATAATGACACATCCGTCAACATCCACTGCCATAATGACACATTCCGTCAACACCCACTGCCATAATGACACATCCCGTCAACATCCACTGCCATAATGACACATCCCGTCAACATCCACTGCCATAATGACACATTCCGTCAACATCCACTGCCATAATGACACATTCCGTCAACATCCACTGCCATAATGACACATTCCGTCAACATCCACTGCCATAATGACACATTCCGTCAACATCCACTGCCATAATGACACATTCCGTCAACACCCACTGCCATAATGACACATTCCGTCAACATCCACTGCCATAATGACACATTCCGTCAACATCCACTGCCATAATGACACATTCCGTCAACATCCACTGCCATAATGACACATTCCGTCAACATCCACTGCCATAATGACACATTCCGTCAACATCCACTGCCATAATGACACATTCCGTCAACATCCACTGCCATAATGACACATTCCGTCAACACTGCCATAATGACACATTCCGTCAACACTGCCATAATGACACATTCCGTCAACACTGCCATAATGACACATTCCGTCAACACTGCCATAATGACACATTCCGTCAACATCCACTGCCATAATGACACATTCCGTCAACACTGCCATAATGACACATTCCGTCAACACTGCCATAATGACACATTCCGTCAACACTGCCATAATGACACATTCCGTCAACAACTGCCATAATGACACATTCCGTCAACACTGCCATAATGACACATTCCGTCAACACTGCCATAATGACACATTCCGTCAACACTGCCATAATGACACATCCCGTCAACATCCACTGCCATAATGACACATTCCGTCAACATCCACTGCCATAATGACACATCCCGTCAACATCCACTGCCATAATGACACATTCCGTCAACATCCACTGCCATAATGACACATTCCGTCAACATCCACTGCCATAATGACACATCCCGTCAACATCCACTGCCATAATGACACATTCCGTCAACATCCACTGCCATAATGACACATTCCGTCAACATCCACTGCCATAATGACACATTCCCGTCAACATCCACTGCCATAATGACACACATCCGTCAACATCCACTGCCATAATGACACATTCCGTCAACATCCACTGCCATAATGACACATCCCGTCAACATCCACTGCCATAATGACACATTCCGTCAACATCCACTGCCATAATGACACATTCCGTCAACATCCACTGCCATAATGACACATTCCGTCAACATCCACTGCCATAATGACACATTCCGTCAACATCCACTGCCATAATGACACATTCCGTCAACATCCACTGCCATAATGACACATTCCGTCAACATCCACTGCCATAATGACACATTCCGTCAACATCCACTGCCATAATGACACATTCCGTCAACATCCACTGCCATAATGACACATTCCGTCAACATCCACTGCCATAATGACACATTCCGTCAACATCCACTGCCATAATGACACATTCCGTCAACATCCACTGCCATAATGACACATTCCGTCAACATCCACTGCCATAATGACACATTCCGTCAACATCCACTGCCATAATGACACATTCCGTCAACATCCACTGCCATAATGACACATTCCGTCAACATCCACTGCCATAATGACACATTCCGTCAACATCCACTGCCATAATGACACATTCCGTCAACATCCACTGCCATAATGACACATTCCGTCAACATCCACTGCCATAATGACACATTCCGTCAACATCCACTGCCATAATGACACATTCCGTCAACATCCACTGCCATAATGACACATTCCGTCAACATCCACTGCCATAATGACACATTCCGTCAACATCCACTGCCATAATGACACATTCCGTCAACATCCACTGCCATAATGACACATCCCGTCAACATCCACTGCCATAATGACACATTCCGTCAACATCCACTGCCATAATGACACATCCGTCAACATCCACTGCCATAATGACACATCCCGTCAACATCCACTGCCATAATGACACATTCCGTCAACATCCACTGCCATAATGACACATTCCGTCAACATCCACTGCCATAATGACACATTCCGTCAACATCCACTGCCATAATGACACATTCCGTCAACATCCACTGCCATAATGACACATTCCGTCAACACCCACTGCCATAATGACACATTCCGTCAACATCCACTGCCATAATGACACATTCCGTCAACATCCACTGCCATAATGACACATCCCGTCAACATCCACTGCCATAATGACACATTCCGTCAACATCCACTGCCATAATGACACATCCCGTCAACATCCACTGCCATAATGACACATTCCGTCAACACCCACTGCCATAATGACACATCCCGTCAACATCCACTGCCATAATGACACATTCCGTCAACATCCACTGCCATAATGACACATCCCGTCAACATCCACTGCCATAATGACACATTCCGTCAACATCCACTGCCATAATGACACATTCCGTCAACATCCACTGCCATAATGACACATCCCGTCAACATCCACTGCCATAATGACACATTCCGTCAACATCCACTGCCATAATGACACATTCCGTCAACATCCACTGCCATAATGACACATTCCGTCAACATCCACTGCCATAATGACACATCCGTCAACATCCACTGCCATAATGACACATTCCGTCAACATCCACTGCCATAATGACACATCCCATCAACATCCACTGCCATAATGACACATCCCGTCAACATCCACTGCCATAATGACACATCCCGTCAACATCCACTGCCATAATGACACATCCCGTCAACATCCACTGCCATAATGACACATCCCGTCAACATCCACTGCCATAATGACACATTCCGTCAACATCCACTGCCATAATGACACATCCCGTCAACATCCACTGCCATAATGACACATTCCGTCAACATCCACTGCCATAATGACACATTCCGTCAACATCCACTGCCATAATGACACATTCCGTCAACATCCACTGCCATAATGACACATCCCGTCAACATCCACTGCCATAATGACACATTCCGTCAACATCCACTGCCATAATGACACATTCCGTCAACACCCACTGCCATAATGACACATTCCGTCAACATCCACTGCCATAATGACACATTCCGTCAACACCCACTGCCATAATGACACATCCCGTCAACATCCACTGCCATAATGACACATTCCGTCAACATCCACTGCCATAATGACACATTCCGTCAACATCCACTGCCATAATGACACATTCCGTCAACATCCACTGCCATAATGACACATCCGTCAACATCCACTGCCATAATGACACATTCCGTCAACATCCACTGCCATAATGACACATTCCGTCAACATCCACTGCCATAATGACACATCCCGTCAACATCCACTGCCATAATGACACATTCCGTCAACACCCACTGCCATAATGACACATTCCGTCAACATCCACTGCCATAATGACACATTCCGTCAACATCCACTGCCATAATGACACATTCCGTCAACATCCACTGCCATAATGACACATTCCGTCAACATCCACTGCCATAATGACACATTCCGTCAACATCCACTGCCATAATGACACATTCCGTCAACATCCACTGCCATAATGACACATCCCGTCAACATCCACTGCCATAATGACACATTCCGTCAACCCACTGCCATAATGACACATCCCGTCAACATCCACTGCCATAATGACACATCCCGTCAACATCCACTGCCATAATGACACATCCCGTCAACATCCACTGCCATAATGACACATTCCGTCAACATCCACTGCCATAATGACACATCCCGTCAACATCCACTGCCATAATGACACATCCCGTCAACATCCACTGCCATAATGACACATTCCGTCAACATCCACTGCCATAATGACACATTCCGTCAACACCCACTGCCATAATGACACATCCCGTCAACACCCACTGCCATAATGACACATTCCGTCAACATCCACTGCCATAATGACACATTCCGTCAACATCCACTGCCATAATGACACATTCCGTCAACACTGCCATAATGACACATTCCGTCAACACTGCCATAATGACACATTCCGTCAACATCCACTGCCATAATGACACATTCCGTCAACACTGCCATAATGACACATTCCGTCAACACTGCCATAATGACACATTCCGTCAACACTGCCATAATGACACATTCCGTCAACACTGCCATAATGACACATTCCGTCAACACCACTGCCATAATGACACATTCCGTCAACACTGCCATAATGACACATTCCGTCAACACTTGCCATAATGACACATTCCGTCAACACTGCCATAATGACACATTCCGTCAACACACTGCCATAATGACACATTCCGTCAACACTGCCATAATGACACATTCCGTCAACACTGCCATAATGACACATTCCGTCATCCACTGCCATAATGACACATTCCGTCAACATCCACTGCCATAATGACACATTCCGTCAACATCCACTGCCATAATGACACATCCCGTCAACATCCACTGCCATAATGACACATTCCGTCAACATCCACTGCCATAATGACACATTCCGTCAACATCCACTGCCATAATGACACATTCCGTCAACATCCACTGCCATAATGACACATTCCGTCAACATCCACTGCCATAATGACACATCCCGTCAACATCCACTGCCATAATGACACATTCCGTCAACATCCACTGCCATAATGACACATCCCATCAACATCCACTGCCATAATGACACATTCCGTCAACATCCACTGCCATAATGACACATTCCGTCAACATCCACTGCCATAATGACACATTCCGTCAACATCCACTGCCATAATGACACATCCGTCAACATCCACTGCCATAATGACACATTCCGTCAACATCCACTGCCATAATGACACATTCCGTCAACATCCACTGCCATAATGACACATCCCGTCAACATCCACTGCCATAATGACACATTCCGTCAACATCCACTGCCATAATGACACATTCCGTCAACACCCACTGCCATAATGACACATTCCGTCAACATCCACTGCCATAATGACACATTCCGTCAACATCCACTGCCATAATGACACATTCCGTCAACATCCACTGCCATAATGACACATTCCGTCAACATCCACTGCCATAATGACACATTCCGTCAACATCCACTGCCATAATGACACATTCCGTCAACATCCACTGCCATAATGACACATTCCGTCAACATCCACTGCCATAATGACACATTCCGTCAACACCCACTGCCATAATGACACATTCCGTCAACATCCACTGCCATAATGACACATTCCGTCAACATCCACTGCCATAATGACACATTCCGTCAACATCCACTGCCATAATGACACATTCCGTCAACATCCACTGCCATAATGACACATTCCGTCAACATCCACTGCCATAATGACACATTCCGTCAACATCCACTGCCATAATGACACATCCGTCAACATCCACTGCCATAATGACACATTCCGTCAACACCCACTGCCATAATGACACATCCCGTCAACATCCACTGCCATAATGACACATTCCGTCAACATCCACTGCCATAATGACACATTCCGTCAACATCCACTGCCATAATGACACATTCCGTCAACATCCACTGCCATAATGACACATTCCGTCAACATCCACTGCCATAATGACACATTCCGTCAACATCCACTGCCATAATGACACATTCCGTCAACATCCACTGCCATAATGACACATTCCGTCAACATCCACTGCCATAATGACACATCCGTCAACATCCACTGCCATAATGACACATTCCGTCAACATCCACTGCCATAATGACACATTCCGTCAACATCCACTGCCATAATGACACATTCCGTCAACATCCACTGCCATAATGACACATTCCGTCAACATCCACTGCCATAATGACACATTCCGTCAACATCCACTGCCATAATGACACATTCCGTCAACATCCACTGCCATAATGACACATTCCGTCAACATCCACTGCCATAATGACACATTCCGTCAACATCCACTGCCATAATGACACATTCCGTCAACATCCACTGCCATAATGACACATCCCGTCAACATCCACTGCCATAATGACACATTCCGTCAACATCCACTGCCATAATGACACATCCCGTCAACATCCACTGCCATAATGACACATTCCGTCAACATCCACTGCCATAATGACACATCCCGTCAACATCCACTGCCATAATGACACATCCCGTCAACATCCACTGCCATAATGACACATTCCGTCAACATCCACTGCCATAATGACACATTCCGTCAACATCCACTGCCATAATGACACATTCCGTCAACATCCACTGCCATAATGACACATTCCGTCAACATCCACTGCCATAATGACACATTCCGTCAACACCACTGCCATAATGACACATTCCGTCAACATCCACTGCCATAATGACACATTCCGTCAACATCCACTGCCATAATGACACATTCCGTCAACATCCACTGCCATAATGACACATTCCGTCAACATCCACTGCCATAATGACACATTCCGTCAACATCCACTGCCATAATGACACATTCCGTCAACATCCACTGCCATAATGACACATTCCGTCAACACTGCCATAATGACACATTCCGTCAACACTGCCATAATGACACATTCCGTCAACACTGCCATAATGACACATTCCGTCAACACTGCCATAATGACACATTCCGTCAACACCCACTGCCATAATGACACATTCCGTCAACACTGCCATAATGACACATTCCGTCAACACTGCCATAATGACACATTCCGTCAACACTGCCATAATGACACATTCCGTCAACATCCACTGCCATAATGACACATTCCGTCACATCCACTGCCATAATGACACATTCCGTCAACACTGCCATAATGACACATTCCGTCAACACTGCCATAATGACACATCCCGTCAACACCCACTGCCATAATGACACATCCCATCAACATCCACTGCCATAATGACACATCCCATCAACATCCACTGCCATAATGACACATTCCGTCAACATCCACTGCCATAATGACACATTCCGTCAACACCCACTGCCATAATGACACATCCCGTCAACATCCACTGCCATAATGACACATTCCGTCAACACCCACTGCCATAATGACACATCCGTCAACATCCACTGCCATAATGACACATCCCGTCAACATCCACTGCCATAATGACACATCCCGTCAACATCCACTGCCATAATGACACATCCCATCAACATCCACTGCCATAATGACACATCCCGTCAACATCCACTGCCATAATGACACATTCCGTCAACATCCACTGCCATAATGACACATCCTCAACATCCACTGCCATAATGACACATTCCGTCAACATCCACTGCCATAATGACACATTCCGTCAACATCCACTGCCATAATGACACATTCCGTCAACATCCACTGCCATAATGACACATTCCGTCAACATCCACTGCCATAATGACACATTCCGTCAACACCCACTGCCATAATGACACATCCCGTCAACATCCACTGCCATAATGACACATCCCGTCAACATCCACTGCCATAATGACACATTCCGTCAACATCCACTGCCATAATGACACATCCTCCATCACACCCACTGCCATAATGACACATTCCGTCAACATCCACTGCCATAATGACACATTCCGTCAACATCCACTGCCATAATGACACATTCCGTCAACATCCACTGCCATAATGACACATTCCGTCAACACCACTGCCATAATGACACATTCCGTCAACATCCACTGCCATAATGACACATTCCGTCAACATCCACTGCCATAATGACACATTCCGTCAACATCCACTGCCATAATGACACATTCCGTCAACATCCACTGCCATAATGACACATTCCGTCAACATCCACTGCCATAATGACACATTCCGTCAACATCCACTGCCATAATGACACATCCGTCAACATCCACTGCCATAATGACACATTCCGTCAACATCCACTGCCATAATGACACATTCCGTCAACATCCACTGCCATAATGACACATTCCGTCAACATCCACTGCCATAATGACACATTCCGTCAACATCCACTGCCATAATGACACATTCCGTCAACATCCACTGCCATAATGACACATTCCGTCAACATCCACTGCCATAATGACACATTCCGTCAACATCCACTGCCATAATGACACATTCCGTCAACATCCACTGCCATAATGACACATTCCGTCAACATCCACTGCCATAATGACACATTCCGTCAACATCCACTGCCATAATGACACATTCCGTCAACATCCACTGCCATAATGACACATTCCGTCAACCCACTGCCATAATGACACATTCCGTCAACATCCACTGCCATAATGACACATTCCGTCAACATCCACTGCCATAATGACACATTCCGTCAACATCCACTGCCATAATGACACATTCCGTCAACATCCACTGCCATAATGACACATCCCGTCAACATCCACTGCCATAATGACACATTCCGTCAACATCCACTGCCATAATGACACATTCCGTCAACATCCACTGCCATAATGACACATTCCATCAACACCACTGCCATAATGACACATTCCGTCAACATCCACTGCCATAATGACACATCCCGTCAACATCCACTGCCATAATGACACATTCCGTCAACATCCACTGCCATAATGACACATTCCGTCAACATCCACTGCCATAATGACACATTCCGTCAACATCCACTGCCATAATGACACATTCCGTCAACATCCACTGCCATAATGACACATTCCGTCAACACCCACTGCCATAATGACACATTCCGTCAACATCCACTGCCATAATGACACATTCCGTCAACATCCACTGCCATAATGACACATTCCGTCAACATCCACTGCCATAATGACACATTCCGTCAACATCCACTGCCATAATGACACATTCCGTCAACATCCACTGCCATAATGACACATTCCGTCAACACCCACTGCCATAATGACACATTCCGTCAACATCCACTGCATAATGACACATTCCGTCAACACTGTTATAATGACACATTCCGTCAACACTGCCATAATGACACATTCCGTCAACAACTGCCATAATGACACATTCCGTCAACATCCACTGCCATAATGACACATTCCGTCAACAACTGCCATAAATGACACATTCCGTCAACACTGCCATAATGACACATTCCGTCAACACTGTTATAATGACACATTCCGTCAACACTGCCATAATGACACATTCCGTCAACACTGCCATAAATGACACATTCCGTCAACATCTGCCATAATGACACATTCCGTCACACCTGCCATAATGACACATTCCGTCAACACCCACTGCCATAATGACACATTCCGTCAACACCACCATAATGACACATCCCGTCAACATCCACTGCCATAATGACACATTCCATCAACATCCACTGCCATAATGACACATCCGTCAACATCCACTGCCATAATGACACATTCCATCACACCCACTGCCATAATGACACATTCCGTCAACATCCACTGCCATAATGACACATTCCGTCAACATCCACTGCCATAATGACACATTCCGTCAACACATCCACTGCCATAATGACACATTCCATCAACATCCACTGCCATAATGACACATTCCATCAACATCCACTGCCATAATGACACATTCCGTCAACATCCACTGCCATAATGACACATTCCGTCAACATCCACTGCCATAATGACACATTCCGTCAACATCCACTGCCATAATGACACATTCCGTCAACACCACTGCCATAATGACACATTCCGTCACATCCACTGCCATAATGACACATTCCGTCAACATCCACTGCCATAATGACACATTCCGTCAACATCCACTGCCATAATGACACATTCCGTCAAACCCCACTGCCATAATGACACATTCCGTCAACACTGTTATAATGACACATTCCGTCAACACTGTTAAATGACACATTCCGTCAACACTGCCATAATGACACATTCCGTCAACCTGTTATAATGACACATTCCGTCAACACTGCCATAATGACACATTCCGTCAACACTGTTATAATGACACATTCCGTCAACACTGTTATAATGACACATTCCGTCAACACACTGCCATAATGACACATTCCGTCAACACTGCCATAATGACACATTCCGTCAACACCACTGCCATAATGACACATTCCGTCAACACCACTGCCATAATGACACATCCCATCAACATCCACTGCCATAATGACACATTCCGTCAACATCCACTGCCATAATGACACATTCCATCAACATCCACTGCCATAATGACACATTCCGTCAACACCACTGCCATAATGACACATCCCATCAACATCCACTGCCATAATGACACATTCCGTCAACATCCACTGCCATAATGACACATTCCGTCAACATCCACTGCCATAATGACACATTCCGTCAACATCCACTGCCATAATGACACATCCGTCAACACCACTGCCATAATGACACATCCCGTCAACATCCACTGCCATAATGACACATCCCGTCAACATCCACTGCCATAATGACACATTCCGTCAACATCCACTGCCATAATGACACATTCCGTCAACATCCACTGCCATAATGACACATTCCGTCAACATCCACTGCATAATGACACATTCCGTCAACATCCACTGCCATAATGACACATTCCGTCAACATCCACTGCCATAATGACACATTCCGTCAACATCCGCCATAATGACACATTCCATCAACATCCACTGCCATAATGACACATTCCGTCAACATCCACTGCCATAATGACACATTCCGTCAACATCCACTGCCATAATGACACATTCCGTCAACATCCACTGCCATAATGACACATTCCGTCAACATCCACTGCCATAATGACACATTCCGTCAACATCCACTGCCATAATGACACATTCCGTCAACATCCACTGCCATAATGACACATTCCGTCAACATCCACTGCCATAATGACACATTCCGTCAACACCCACTGCCATAATGACACATTCCGTCAACATCCACTGCCATAATGACACATTCCGTCAACATCCACTGCCATAATGACACATTCCGTCAACATCCACTGCCATAATGACACATTCCGTCAACATCCACTGCCATAATGACACATTCCGTCAACATCCACTGCCATAATGACACCTCCGTCAACACCCACTGCCATAATGACACATTCCGTCAACATCCAACTGCCATAATGACACATTCCGTCAACATCCACTGCCATAATGACACATCCGTCAACATCCACTGCCATAATGACACATTCCGTCAACATCCACTGCCATAATGACACATTCCGTCACATCCACTGCCATAATGACACATTCCGTCAACATCCACTGCCATAATGAAAATCCCATCAACATCCACTGCCATAATGACACATTCCGTCAACATCCACTGCCATAATGACACATCCCGTCAAAATCCACTGCCCTAATGACACATTCCGTCAACATCCACTGCCATAATGACACATCCATCAACATCCACTGCCATAATGACACATTCCGTCAACATCCACTGCCATAATGACACATTCCGTCAACATCCACTGCCATAATGACACATTCCGTCAACATCCACTGCCATAATGACACATTCCGTCAACATCCACTGCCATAATGACACATTCCGTCAACATCCACTGCCATAATGACACATTCCGTCAACATCCACTGCCATAATGACAACATCCATCAACATCCACTGCCATAATGACACATTCCGTCAACATCCACTGCCATAATGACACATTCCGTCAACATCCACTGCCATAATGACACATCCGTCAACATCCACTGCCATAATGACACATTCCGTCAACATCCACTGCCATAATGACACATCCGTCAACATCCACTGCCATAATGACACATCCCGTCAACATCCACTGCCATAATGACACATTCCGTCAACATCCACTGCCATAATGACACATTCCGTCAAATCCACTGCCATAATGACACATTCCGTCAACATCCACTGCCATAATGACACATTCCGTCAACATCCACTGCCATAATGACACATTCCGTCAACATCCACTGCCATAATGACACATTCCGTCAACATCCACTGCCATAATGACACATTCCGTCAACATCCACTGCCATAATGACACATTCCGTCAACATCCACTGCCATAATGACACATTCCGTCAACATCCACTGCCATAATGACACATTCCGTCACACTGCCATAATGACACATTCCGTCAACCACTGCCATAATGACACATTCCGTCAACATCCACTGCCATAATGACACATTCCGTCACCACTGCCATTAATAACACAAAACATAATTGACACATCCGTCAACATCCACTGCCATAATGACACATTCCGTCACACACTGCCATAATGACACATTCCGTCAAACACTGCCATAATGACACATTCCGTCAACATCCACTGCCATAATGACACATTCGTCAACACTGCCATAATGACACATTCCGTCAACACACTGCCATAATGACACATCCGTCAACATCCACTGCCATAATGACACATTCCGTCACACACTGCCATAATGACACATTCCGTCAACACACTGCCATAATGACACATTCCGTCAACACCACTGCCATAATGACACATTCCGTCAAACACTGCCATAATGACACATTCCGTCAACACCCACTGCCATAATGACACATTCCGTCAACATCCACTGCCATAATGACACATCCCATCAACATCCACTGCCATAATGACACATTCCGTCAACATCCACTGCCATAATGACACATTCCGTCAAACCCACTGCCATAATGACACATCCCATCAACATCCACTGCCATAATGACACATTCCGTCAACATCCACTGCCATAATGACACATTCCATCAACATCCACTGCCATAATGACACATCCCGTCAACATCCACTGCCATAATGACACATCCGTCAACATCCACTGCCATAATGACACATCCCACAAAACCACTGCCATAATGACACATCCCGTCAACACCCACTGCCATAATGACACATTCCGTCAACATCCACTGCCATAATGACACATTCCGTCAACATCCACTGCCATAATGACACATTCGTCAACATCCACTGCCATAATGACACATTCCGTCAACACCCTGCCATAATGACACATTCCGTCAACATCCACTGCATAATGACACATTCCGTCAACACCACTGCCATAATGACACATTCCGTCAACATCCACTGCCATAATGACACATTCCGTCAACATCCACTGCCATAATGACACATTCTGTCAACATCCACTGCCATAATGACACATTCCGTCAACATCACTGCCATAATGACACATTCCGTCAACATCCACTGCCATAATGACACATTCCGTCAACATCCACTGCCATAATGACACATCCCATCAACATCCACTGCCATAATGACACATTCCATCAACACCACTGCCATAATGACACATCCGTCAACATCCACTGCCATAATGACACATTCCGTCAACATCCACTGCCATAATGACACATTCATCAACATCCACACTGCCATAATGACACATTCCGTCAACATCCACTGCCATAATGACACATCCATCAACATCCACTGCCATAATGACACATCCCGTCAACATCCACTGCCATAATGACACATTCCATCAACATCCACTGCCATAATGACACATTCCGTCAACATCCACTGCCATAATGACACATCCCGTCAACATCCACTGCCATAATGACACATTCCGTCAACATCCACTGCCATAATGACACATTCCATCAACATCCACTGCCATAATGACACATCCCGTCAACATCACTGCCATAACGACACATCCCGTCAACATCCACTGCCATAATGACACATTCCGTCAACATCCACTGCCATAATGACACATCCCATCAACACCCACTGCCATAATGACACATTCCGTCAACATCCACTGCCATAATGACACATTCCGTCAACATCCACTGCCATAATGACACATTCCGTCAACATCCACTGCCATAATGACACATTCCGTCAACACCCACTGCCATAATGACACATTCCGTCAACATCCACTGCCATAATGACACATTCCGTCAACATCCACTGCCATAATGACACATTCCGTCAACATCCACTGCCATAATGACACATTCCGTCAACATCCACTGCCATAATGACACATTCCGTCAACATCCACTGCCATGAATGACACATTCCGTCAACATCCACTGCCATAATGACACATCCCATCAACATCCACTGCCATAATGACACATTCCATCAACACCCACTGCCATAATGACACATTCCGTCAACATCCACTGCCATAATGACACATCCCGTCAACATCCACTGCCATAATGACACATTCCATCAACATCCACTGCCATAATGACACATTCCGTCAACATCCACTGCCATAATGACACATTCCGTCAACACCACTGCCATAATGACACATTCCGTCAACATCCACTGCCATAATGACACATTCCGTCAACATCCACTGCCATAATGACACATCCCGTCAACATCCACTGCCATAATGACACATCCCGTCAACATCCACTGCCATAATGACACATCCGTCAACACCCACTGCCATAATGACACATTCCGTCAACATCCACTGCCATAATGACACATCCCGTCAAACATTCACTGCCATAATGACACATTCCGTCAACATCCACTGCCATAATGACACATTCCGTCAACATCCACTGCCATAATGACACATTCCGTCAACATCCACTGCCATAATGACACATCCCGTCAACATCCACTGCCATAATGACACATTCCGTCAACATCCACTGCCATAATGACACATTCCGTCAACATCCACTGCCATAATGACACATTCCGTCAACATCCACTGCCATAATGACACATTCCGTCAACATCCACTGCCATAATGACACATCCCGTCAACATCCACTGCCATAATGACACATCCCGTCAACATCCACTGCCATAATGACACATTCCATCAACATCCACTGCCATAATGACACATCCCATCAACATCCACTGCCATAATGACACATTCCGTCAACATCCACTGCCATAATGACACATCCGTCAACATCCACTGCCATAATGACACATTCCGTCAACATCCACTGCCATAATGACACATTCATCAACATCCACTGCCATAATGACACATTCCGTCAACATCCACTGCCATAATGACACATTCCGTCAACATCCACTGCCATAATGACACATTCCGTCAACACCACTGCCATAATGACACATTCCGTCAACATCCACTGCCATAATGACACATTCAGTCAACATCCACTGCCATAATGACACATTCCGTCAACATCCACTGCCATAATGACACATTCCGTCAACATCCACTGCCATAATGACACATTCCGTCAACATCCACTGCCATAATGACACATTCCGTCAACATCCACTGCCATAATGACACATTCCGTCAACATCCACTGCCATAATGACACATTCCGTCAACATCCACTGCCATAATGACACATTCCGTCAACATCCACTGCCATAATGACACATTCCGTCAACATCCACTGCCATAATGACACATTCCGTCAACATCCACTGCCATAATGACACATTCCGTCAACATCCACTGCCATAATGACACATCCCATCAACATCCACTGCCATAATGACACATTCCATCAACATCCACTGCCATAATGACACATTCCGTCAACATCCACTGCCATAATGACACATCCGTCAACATCCACTGCCATAATGACACATTCCGTCAACATCCACTGCCATAATGACACATTCCGTCAACACCCACTGCCATAATGACACATTCCGTCAACATCCACTGCCATAATGACACATCCGTCAACACCCACTGCCATAATGACACATTCCGTCAACACCCACTGCCATAATGACACATTCCGTCAACATCCACTGCCATAATGACACATTCCGTCAACATCCACTGCCATAATGACACATTCCGTCAACATCCACTGCCATAATGACACATTCCGTCAACATCCACTGCCATAATGACACATTCCGTCAACATCCACTGCCATAATGACACATCCCGTCAACACCCACTGCCATAATGACACATTCCGTCAACACCCACTGCCATAATGACACATCCCGTCAACATCCACTGCCATAATGACACATCCCGTCAACACCCACTGCCATAATGATACATCCCGTCAACACCCACTGCCATAATGACACATTCCGTCAACATCCACTGCCATAATGACACATCCGTCAACACCACTGCCATAATGACACATCCCGTCAACACCCACTGCCATAATGACACATTCCGTCAACATCCACTGCCATAATGACACATCCCGTCAACACCCACTGCCATAATGACACATCCCGTCAACACCCACTGCCATAATGACACATTCCGTCAACATCCACTGCCATAATGACACATTCCGTCAACATCCACTGCCATAATGACACATTCCGTCAACACTGCCATAATGACACATTCCGTCAAACACTGTTATAATGACACATTCCGTCAACACCCACTGCCATAATGACACATTCCGTCAACACTGCCATAATGACACATTCCGTCAACACTGTTATAATGACACATTCCGTCAACACTGTATAATGACACATTCCGTCAACACTGTTATAATGACACATTCCGTCAACACCCACTGCCATAATGACACATTCCGTCAAACACTGTTATAATGACACATTCCGTCAACACTGTTATAATGACACATTCCGTCAACACTGTTATAATGACACATTCCGTCAACACTGCCATAATGACACATTCCGTCAACACTGTTATAATGACACATTCCGTCAACACTGTTATAATGACACATTCCGTCAACACTGCCATAATGACACATCCGTCAACACCCACTGCCATAATGACACATCCCATCAACATCCACTGCCATAATGACACATCCCATCAACATCCACTGCCATAATGACACATTCCATCAACATCCAGTGCCATAATGACACATTCCGTCAACACCCACTACCATAATGACACATCCATCAACATCCAGTGCCATAATGACACATTCCGTCAACACCACTACCATAATGACACATCCATCAACATCCAGTGCCATAATGACACATCCGTCAACATCCACTGCCATAATGACACATCCCATCAACATCCACTGCCATAATGACACATCCCATCAACATCCAGTGCCATAATGACACATCCCGTCAACACCCACTACCATAATGACACATCCCATCAACATCCACTGCCATAATGACACATCCCATCAACATCCACTGCCATAATGACACATTCCATCAACATCCACTGCCATAATGACACATTCCGTCAACATCCACTGCCATAACGACACATCCCGTCAACATCCACTGCCATAATGACACATTCCGTCAACATCCACTGCCATAATGACACATTCCATCAACACCACTGCCATAATGACACATCCCGTCAACATCCACTGCCATAACGACACATCCCGTCAACATCCACTGCCATAATGACACATTCCGTCAACATCCAATGCCATAATGACACATCCCATCAACACCCACTGCCATAATGACACATTCCGTCAACATCCACTGCCATAATGACACATTCCGTCAACATCCACTGCCATAATGACACATTCCGTCAACATCCACTGCCATAATGACACATTCCGTCAACACCCACTGCCATAATGACACATTCCGTCAACATCCACTGCCATAATGACACATTCCGTCAACATCCACTGCCATAATGACACATTCCGTCAACATCCACTGCCATAATGACACATTCCGTCAACATCCACTGCCATAATGACACATTCCGTCAACATCCACTGCCATGAATGACACATTCCGTCAACATACACTGCCATAATGACACATCCCATCAACATCCACTGTCATAATGACACATTCCATCAACACCCACTGCCATAATGACACATCCCGTCAACATCCACTGCCATAATGACACATCCGTCAACATCCACTGCCATAATGACACATTCCATCAACATCCACTGCCATAATGACACATTCCGTCAACATCCACTGCCATAATGACACATTCCATCAACATCCACTGCCATAATGACACATTCCGTCAACATCCACTGCCATAATGACACATTCCGTCAACACCACTGCCATAATGACACATTCCGTCAACATCCACTGCCATAATGACACATCCCGTCAACATCCACTGCCATAATGACACATTCCGTCAACATCCACTGCCATAATGACACATCCCGTCAACATCCACTGCCATAATGACACATCCCGTCAACACCCACTGCCATAATGACACATTCCGTCAACATCCACTGCCATAATGACACATCCCGTCAACATTCACTGCCATAATGACACATTCCGTCAACATCCACTGCCATAATGACACATTCCGTCAACATCCACTGCCATAATGACACATTCCGTCAACACCCACTGCCATAATGACACATCCGTCAACATCCACTGCCATAATGACACATTCCGTCAACATCCACTGCCATAATGACACATTCCGTCAACACCCACTGCCATAATGACACATTCCGTCAACATCCACTGCCATAATGACACATTCCGTCAACACCCACTGCCATAATGACACATTCCGTCAACATCCACTGCCATAATGACACATCCCGTCAACATCCACTGCCATAATGACACATCCCGTCAACATCCACTGCCATAATGACACATTCCATCAACATCCACTGCCATAATGACACATCCCATCAACATCCACTGCCATAATGACACATTCCGTCAACATCCACTGCCATAATGACACATCCCGTCAACATCCACTGCCATAATGACACATTCCGTCAACATCCACTGCCATAATGACACATTCCATCAACATCCACTGCCATAATGACACATTCCATCAACATCCACTGCCATAATGACACATTCCGTCAACATCCACTGCCATAATGACACATTCCGTCAACACCCACTGCCATAATGACACATTCCGTCAACATCCAATGCCATAATGACACATTCAGTCAACATCCACTGCCATAATGACACATTCCGTCAACATCCACTGCCATAATGACACATTCCGTCAACATCCACTGCCATAATGACACATTCCGTCAACATCCACTGCCATAATGACACATTCCGTCAACACCCACTGCCATAATGACACATTCCGTCAACATCCACTGCCATAATGACACATCCGTCAACATCCACTGCCATAATGACACATTCTATCAACACCCACTGCCATAATGACACATTCCGTCAACATCCACTGCCATAATGACACATTCCGTCAACATCCACTGCCATAAATGACACATTCCGTCAACATCCACTGCCATAATGACACATCCCATCAACATCCACTGCCATAATGACACATTCCATCAACACCCACTGCCATAATGACACATCCCGTCAACATCCACTGCCATAATGACACATCCCGTCAACATCCACTGCCATAATGACACATTCCATCAACATCCACTGCCATAATGACACATTCCGTCAACATCCACTGCCATAATGACACATTCCATCAACATCCACTGCCATAATGACACATTCCGTCAACATCCACTGCCATAATGACACATTCCGTCAACACCCACTGCCATAATGACACATTCCATCAACATCCACTGCCATAATGACACATTCCGTCAACATCCACTGCCATAATGACACATTCCGTCAACATCCACTGCCATAATGACACATTCCGTCAACATCCACTGCCATAATGACACATTCCGTCAACATCCACTGCCATAATGACACATTCCGTCAACACCCACTGCCATAATGACACATTCCGTCAACATCCACTGCCATAATGACACATTCCGTCAACATCCACTGCCATAATGACACATTCCGTCAACATCCACTGCCATAATGACACATTCCGTCAACATCCACTGCCATAATGACACATTCCGTCAACATCCACTGCCATAATGACACATTCCGTCAACATACACTGCCATAATGACACATCCCATCAACATCCACTGCCATAATGACACATTCCATCAACACCCACTGCCATAATGACACATCCCGTCAACATCCACTGCCATAATGACACATCCCGTCAACATCCACTGCCATAATGACACATTCCATCAACATCCACTGCCATAATGACACATTCCGTCAACATCCACTGCCATAATGACACATTCCATCAACATCCACTGCCATAATGACACATTCCGTCAACATCCACTGCCATAATGACACATTCCGTCAACACCCACTGCCATAATGACACATTCCGTCAACATCCACTGCCATAATGACACATCCCGTCAACATCCACTGCCATAATGACACATCCCGTCAACATCCACTGCCATAATGACACATCCCGTCAACATCCACTGCCATAATGACACATCCCGTCAACACCCACTGCCATAATGACACATTCCGTCAACATCCACTGCCATAATGACACATCCGTCAACATTCACTGCCATAATGACACATTCCGTCAACATCCACTGCCATAATGACACATTCCGTCAACATCCACTGCCATAATGACACATTCCGTCAACACCCACTGCCATAATGACACATCCCGTCAACATCCACTGCCATAATGACACATTCCGTCAACATCCACTGCCATAATGACACATTCCGTCAACACCCACTGCCATAATGACACATTCCGTCAACATCCACTGCCATAATGACACATTCCGTCAACACCCACTGCCATAATGACACATTCCGTCAACATCCACTGCCATAATGACACATCCCGTCAACATCCACTGCCATAATGACACATCCCGTCAACATCCACTGCCATAATGACACATTCCATCAACATCCACTGCCATAATGACACATCCCATCAACATCCACTGCCATAATGACACATTCCGTCAACATCCACTGCCATAATGACACATCCGTCAACATCCACTGCCATAATGACACATTCCGTCAACATCCACTGCCATAATGACACATTCCATCAACATCCACTGCCATAATGACACATTCCATCAACATCCACTGCCATAATGACACATTCCGTCAACATCCACTGCCATAATGACACATTCCGTCAACACCCACTGCCATAATGACACATTCCGTCAACATCCAATGCCATAATGACACATTCAGTCAACATCCACTGCCATAATGACACATTCCGTCAACATCCACTGCCATAATGACACATTCCGTCAACATCCACTGCCATAATGACACATTCCGTCAACATCCACTGCCATAATGACACATTCCGTCAACACCCACTGCCATAATGACACATTCCGTCAACATCCACTGCCATAATGACACATCCCGTCAACATCCACTGCCATAATGACACATTCTATCAACACCCACTGCCATAATGACACATTCCGTCAACATCCACTGCCATAATGACACATTCCGTCAACATCCACTGCCATAATGACACATTCCGTCAACATCCACTGCCATAATGACACATCCCATCAACATCCACTGCCATAATGACACATTCCATCAACACCACTGCCATAATGACACATCCCGTCAACATCCACTGCCATAATGACACATCCGTCAACATCCACTGCCATAATGACACATTCCATCAACATCCACTGCCATAATGACACATTCCGTCAACATCCACTGCCATAATGACACATTCCATCAACATCCACTGCCATAATGACACATTCCGTCAACATCCACTGCCATAATGACACATTCCGTCAACACCCACTGCCATAATGACACATTCCATCAACATCCACTGCCATAATGACACATTCCGTCAACATCCAGTGCCATAATGACACATCCCGTCAACATCCACTGCCATAATGACACATTCCATCAACACCCACTGCCATAATGACACATTCCGTCAACATCCACTGCAATAATGACACATTCTATCAACACCCACTGCCATAATGACACATCCCGTCAACATCCACTGCCATAATGACACATTCTATCAACATCCACTGCCATAATGACACATCCCGTCAACATCCACTGCCATAATGACACATTCCGTCAACATCCACTGCCATAATGACACATTCCGTCAACATCCACTGCCATAATGACACATCCCGTCAACATCCACTGCCATAATGACACATTCCGTCAACATCCACTGCCATAATGACACATTCCATCAACATCCACTGCCATAATGACACATTCCATCAACATCCACTGCCATAATGACACATCCCATCAACATCCACTGCCATAATGACACATTCCGTCAACATCCACTGCCATAATGACACATCCCATCAACATCCACTGCCATAATGACACATCCCGTCAACATCCACTGCCATAATGACACATCCCGTCAACATCCACTGCCATAATGACACATCCCGTCAACATCCACTGCCATAATGACACATCCCGTCAACACCCACTGCCATAATGACACATTCCGTCAACATCCACTGCCATAATGACACATCCCGTCAACATCACTGCCATAATGACACATTCCGTCAACATCCACTGCCATAATGACACATTCCGTCAACATCCACTGCCATAATGACACATTCCGTCAACACCCACTGCCATAATGACACATCCCGTCAACATCCACTGCCATAATGACACATTCCGTCAACATCCACTGCCATAATGACACATTCCGTCAACATCCACTGCCATAATGACACATTCCGTCAACATCCACTGCCATAATGACACATTCCGTCAACACCCACTGCCATAATGACACATTCCGTCAACATCCACTGCCATAATGACACATCCCGTCAACATCCACTGCCATAATGACACATCCCGTCAACATCCACTGCCATAATGACACATTCCATCAACATCCACTGCCATAATGACACATCCCATCAACATCCACTGCCATAATGACACATTCCGTCAACATCCACTGCCATAATGACACATCCCATCAACATCCACTGCCATAATGACACATTCCGTCAACATCCACTGCCATAATGACACATCCCGTCAACATCCACTGCCATAATGACACATTCCGTCAACACCCACTGCCATAATGACACATCCCGTCAACATCCACTGCCATAATGACACATCCCGTCAACACCCACTACCATAATGACACATCCCGTCAACATCCACTGCCATAACGACACATTCCGTCAACACCCACTGCCATAATGACACATTCCGTCAACATCCACTGCCATAACGACACATTCCGTCAACACCCACTGCCATAATGACACATTCCGTCAACACCCACTGCCATAACGACACATTCCGTCAACATCCACTGCCATAACGACACATTCCGTCAACACCCACTGCCATAATGACACATTCCATCAACACCCACTACCATAATGACACATTCCGTCAAAATCCACTGCCATAACGACACATTCCGTCAACACCCACTGCCATAATGACACATCCGTCAACACCCACTGCCATAATGACACATTCCGTCAACACCCACTGCCATAATGACACATTCCGTCAACATCCACTGCCATAATGACACATTCCGTCAACATCCACTGCCATAATGACACATTCCGTCAACATCCACTGCCATAATGACACATCCCGTCAACACCCACTGCCATAATGACACATTCCGTCAACATCCACTGCCATAATGACACATCCCGTCAACATTCACTGCCATAATGACACATTCCGTCAACATCCACTGCCATAATGACACATTCCGTCAACATCCACTGCCATAATGACACATTCCGTCAACATCCACTGCCATAATGACACATCCCGTCAACATCCACTGCCATAATGACACATTCCGTCAACACCCACTGCCATAATGACACATTCCGTCAACACCCACTGCCATAATGACACATTCCGTCAACATCCACTGCCATAATGACACATTCCGTCAACATCCACTGCCATAATGACACATTCCATCAACATCCACTGCCATAATGACACATTCCGTCAACATCCACTGCCATAATGACACATTCCGTCAACATCCACTGCCATAATGACACATCCCGTCAACACCCACTGCCATAATGACACATTCCGTCAACACCCACTGCCATAATGACACATCCCGTCAACATCCACTGCCATAATGACACATCCCGTCAACACCCACTGCCATAATGATACATCCCGTCAACACCCACTGCCATAATGACACATTCCGTCAACATCCACTGCCATAATGACACATCCCGTCAACACCCACTGCCATAATGACACATCCCGTCAACACCCACTGCCATAATGACACATTCCGTCAACATCCACTGCCATAATGACACATCCCGTCAACACCCACTGCCATAATGACACATCCCGTCAACACCCACTGCCATAATGACACATTCCGTCAACATCCACTGCCATAATGACACATTCCGTCAACATCCACTGCCATAATGACACATTCCGTCAACACTGTTATAATGACACATTCCGTCAACACTGTTATAATGACACATTCCGTCAACACCCACTGCCATAATGACACATTCCGTCAACACTGTTATAATGACACATTCCGTCAACACTGTTATAATGACACATTCCGTCAACACTGTTATAATGACACATTCCGTCAACACTGTTATAATGACACATTCCGTCAACACCCACTGCCATAATGACACATTCCGTCAACACTGTTATAATGACACATTCCGTCAACACTGTTATAATGACACATTCCGTCAACACTGTTATAATGACACATTCCGTCAACACTGTTATAATGACACATTCCGTCAACACTGTTATAATGACACATTCCATCAACACTGTTATAATGACACATTCCGTCAACACTGCCATAATGACACATCCCGTCAACACCCACTACCATAATGACACATCCCATCAACATCCACTGCCATAATGACACATTCCGTCAACATCCACTGCCATAATGACACATTCCGTTAACATCCACTGCCATAACGACACATTCCGTCAACACCCACTGCCATAATGACACATTCCATCAACACCCACTGCCATAATGACACATCCCATCAACATCCACTGCCATAATGACACATCCCGTCAACACCCAGTGCCATAATGACACATTCCCTCAACATCCACTGCCATAACGACACATCCCGTCAACATCCACTGCCATAATGACACATTCCGTCAACATCCACTGCCATAATGACACATCCCGTCAACATCCACTGCCATAATGACACATTCCATCATCATCCACTGCCATAATGACACATTCCGTCAACATCCACTGCCATAATGACACATTCCGTCAACACCCACTACCATAATGAAACATCCCGTTAACATCCACTGCCATAACGACACATTCCGTCAACACCCACTACCATAATGACACATCCCGTTAACATCCACTGCCATAATGACACATTCCGTCAACATCCACTGCCATAATGACACATTCCGTCAACACCCACTGCCATAATGACACATTCCGTCAACATCCACTGCCATAATGACACATTCCGTCAACATCCACTGCCATAATGACACATTCCGTCAACACCCACTGCCATAATGACACATTCCGTCAACATCCACTGCCATAATGACACATTCCGTCAACATCCACTGCCATAATGACACATTCCATCAACATCCACTGCCATAATGACACATCCCGTCAACATCACTGCCATTATGACACATTCCGTCAACATCCACTGCCATAATGACACATTCCATCAACATCCACTGCCATAATGACACATTCCGTCAACATCCACTGCCATAATGACACATTCCGTCAACATCCACTGCCATAATGACACATCCCATCAACATCCACTGCCATAATGACACATTCCGTCAACATCCACTGCCATAATGACACATCCCATCAACATCCACTGCCATAATGACACATTCATCAACACCCACTGCCATAATGACACATCCCGTCAACATCCACTGCCATAATGACACATCCCGTCAACATCCACTGCCATAATGACACATTCCGTCAACATCCACTGCCATAATGACACATTCCGTCAACATCCACTGCCATAATGACACATTCCATCAACATCCACTGCCATAATGACACATTCCGTCAACATCCACTGCCATAATGACACATTCCGTCAACACCCACTGCCATAATGACACATTCCGTCAACATCCACTGCCATAATGACACATTCCGTCAACATCCACTGCCATAATGACACATTCCGTCAACATCCACTGCCATAATGACACATTCCGTCAACATCCACTGCCATAATGACACATTCCGTCAACATCCACTGCCATAATGACACATTCCGTCAACACCCACTGCCATAATGACACATTCCGTCAACATCCACTGCCATAATGACACATTCCGTCAACATCCACTGCCATAATGACACATTCCGTCAACATCCACTGCCATAATGACACATTCCGTCAACATCCACTGCCATAATGACACATTCCGTCAACATCCACTGCCATAATGACACATTCCGTCAACATCCACTGCCATAATGACACATCCCGTCAACATCCACTGCGATAATGACACATTCCATCAACACCCACTGCCATAATGACACATCCCGTCAACATCCACTGCCATAATGACACATCCCGTCAACATCCACTGCCATAATGACACATTCCGTCAACACCCACTGCCATAATGACACATTCCGTCAACATCCACTGCCATAATGACACATTCCGTCAACATCCACTGCCATAATGACACATTCCGTCAACACCCACTGCCATAATGACACATTCCGTCAACATCCACTGCCATAATGACACATCCATCAACATCCACTGCCATAATGACACATCCCGTCAACATCCACTGCCATAATGACACATCCCGTCAACATCAACTGCCATTATGACACATTCCGTCAACATCCACTGCCATAATGACACATTCCATCAACATCCACTGCCATAATGACACATTCCGTCAACATCCACTGCCATAATGACACATTCCGTTAACATCCACTGCCATAACGACACATTCCGTCAACACCCACTGCCATAATGACACATTCCATCAACACCCACTGCCATAATGACACATCCCATCAACATCCACTGCCATAATGACACATCCCGTCAACACCCACTGCCATAATGACACATTCCGTCAACATCCACTGCCATAACGACACATCCCGTCAACATCCACTGCCATAATGACACATTCCGTCAACATCCACTGCCATAATGACACATCCCGTCAACATCCACTGCCATAATGACACATTCCATCATCATCCACTGCCATAATGACACATTCCGTCAACATCCACTGCCATAATGAGACATTCCGTCAACACCCACTACCATAATGAAACATCCCGTTCAACATCCACTGCCATAACGACACATTCCGTCAACACCCACTACCATAATGACACATCCCGTAACATCCACTGCCATAATGACACATTCCGTCAACATCCACTGCCATAATGACACATTCCGTCAACACCCACTGCCATAATGACACATTCCGTCAACATCCACTGCCATAATGACACATTCCGTCAACATCCACTGCCATAATGACACATTCCGTCAACACCCACTGCCATAATGACACATTCCGTCAACATCCACTGCCATAATGACACATTCCATCAACATCCACTGCCATAATGACACATCCCGTCAACATCAACTGCCATTATGACACATTCCGTCAACATCCACTGCCATAATGACACATTCCATCAACATCCACTGCCATAATGACACATTCCGTCAACATCCACTGCCATATAATGACACATTCCGTCAACATCCACTGCCATAATGACACATCCCATCAACATCCACTGCCATAATGACACATTCCGTCAACATCCACTGCCATAATGACACATCCCATCAACATCCACTGCCATAATGACACATTCCATCAACACCCACTGCCATAATGACACATCCCGTCAACATCCACTGCCATAATGACACATCCGTCAACATCCACTGCCATAATGACACATTCCGTCAACATCCACTGCCATAATGACACATTCCGTCAACATCCACTGCCATAATGACACATTCCGTCAACATCCACTGCCATAATGACACATTCCGTCAACATCCACTGCCATAATGACACATTCCGTCAACATCCACTGCCATAATGACACATTCCGTCAACATCCACTGCCATAATGACACATTCCGTCAACATCCACTGCCATATAATGACACATTCCGTCAACATCCACTGCCATAATGACACATTCCGTCAACATCCACTGCCATAATGACACATTCCATCAACACCCACTGCCATAATGACACATCCCGTCAACATCCACTGCCATAATGACACATCCCGTCAACATCCACTGCCATAATGACACATTCCATCAACATCCACTGCCATAATGACACATTCCGTCAACATCCACTGCCATAATGACACATTCCATCAACATCCACTGCCATAATGACACATTCCGTCAACATCCACTGCCATAATGACACATTCCGTCAACACCCACTGCCATAATGACACATTCCGTCAACATCCACTGCCATAATGACACATTCCGTCAACATCCACTGCCATAATGACACATCCCGTCAACATCCACTGCCATAATGACACATCCCGTCAACATCCACTGCCATAATGACACATCCCGTCAACATCCACTGCCATAATGACACATTCTATCAACACCCACTGCCATAATGACACATCCCGTCAACATCCACTGCCATAATGACACATTCTATCAACATCCACTGCCATAATGACACATCCCGTCAACATCCACTGCCATAATGACACATTCCGTCAACACCCACTACCATAATGACACATCCCGTTAACATCCACTGCCATAATGACACATTCCGTCAACATCCACTGCCATAATGACACATTCCGTCAACACCCACTGCCATAATGACACATTCCGTCAACATCCACTGCCATAATGACACATTCCGTCAACATCCACTGCCATAATGACACATTCCGTCAACACCCACTGCCATAATGACACATCCGTCAACATCCACTGCCATAATGACACATTCCATCAACATCCACTGCCATAATGACACATTCCGTCAACATCCACTGCCATAATGACACATTCCATCAACATCCACTGCCATAATGACACATTCCGTCAACATCCACTGCCATAATGACACATTCCGTCAACACCCACTGCCATAATGACACATTCCGTCAACATCCACTGCCATAATGACACATTCCGTCAACACCCACTGCCATAATGACACATCCCGTCAACATCCACTGCCATAATGACACATCCCATCAACATCCACTGCCATAATGACACATTCCGTCAACATCCACTGCCATAATGACACATCCCATCAACATCCACTGCCATAATGACACATTCCATCAACACCCACTGCCATAATGACACATCCCGTCAACATCCACTGCCATAATGACACATCCCGTCAATATCCACTGCCATAATGACACATTCCGTCAACACCCACTGCCATAATGACACATTCCGTCAACATCCAATGCCATAATGACACATTCCGTCAACATCCACTGCCATAATGACACATTCCGTCAACATCCACTGCCATAATGACACATTCCGTCAACATCCACTGCCATAATGACACATTCCGTCAACATCCACTGCCATAATGACACATTCCGTCAACATCCACTGCCATAATGACACATTCCGTCAACACCCACTGCCATAATGACACATTCCGTCAACATCCACTGCCATAATGACACATTCCGTCAACATCCACTGCCATAATGACACATTCCGTCAACATCCACTGCCATAATGACACATTCCGTCAACATCCACTGCCATAATGACACATTCCGTCAACATCCACTGCCATAAATGACACATTCCGTCAACATCCACTGCCATAATGACACATTCCGTCAACATCCACTGCCATAATGACACATTCCATCAACACCCACTGCCATAATGACACATCCCGTCAACATCCACTGCCATAATGACACATCCCGTCAACATCCACTGCCATAATGACACATTCCATCAACATCCACTGCCATAATGACACATTCCGTCAACATCCACTGCCATAATGACACATTCCATCAACATCCACTGCCATAATGACACATTCCGTCAACATCCACTGCCATAATGACACATTCCGTCAACACCCACTGCCATAATGACACATTCCGTCAACATCCACTGCCATAATGACACATTCCGTCAACATCCACTGCCATAATGACACATCCCGTCAACATCCACTGCCATAATGACACATCCCGTCAACATCCACTGCCATAATGACACATCCCGTCAACATCCACTGCCATAATGACACATTCTATCAACACCCACTGCCATAATGACACATCCGTCAACATCCACTGCCATAATGACACATTCTATCAACATCCACTGCCATAATGACACATCCCGTCAACATCCACTGCCATAATGACACATTCCGTCAACACCCACTACCATAATGACACATCCCGTTAACATCCACTGCCATAATGACACATTCCGTCAACATCCACTGCCATAATGACACATTCCGTCAACACCCACTGCCATAATGACACATTCCGTCAACATCCACTGCCATAATGACACATTCCGTCAACATCCACTGCCATAATGACACATTCCGTCAACACCCACTGCCATAATGACACATCCCGTCAACATCCACTGCCATAATGACACATTCCATCAACATCCACTGCCATAATGACACATTCCGTCAACATCCACTGCCATAATGACACATTCCATCAACATCCACTGCCATAATGACACATTCCGTCAACATCCACTGCCATAATGACACATTCCGTCAACACCCACTGCCATAATGACACATTCCGTCAACATCCACTGCCATAATGACACATTCCGTCAACATCCACTGCCATAATGACACATCCCGTCAACATCCACTGCCATAATGACACATCCCGTCAACATCCACTGCCATAATGACACATCCCGTCAACATCCACTGCCATAATGACACATTCTATCAACACCCACTGCCATAATGACACATCCCGTCAACATCCACTGCCATAATGACACATTCTATCAACATCCACTGCCATAATGACACATCCCGTCAACATCCACTGCCATAATGACACATTCCGTCAACACCCACTACCATAATGACACATCCCGTTAACATCCACTGCCATAATGACACATTCCGTCAACATCCACTGCCATAATGACACATTCCGTCAACACCCACTGCCATAATGACACATTCCGTCAACATCCACTGCCATAATGACACATTCCGTCAACATCCACTGCCATAATGACACATTCCGTCAACACCCACTGCCATAATGACACATCCCATCAACATCCACTGCCATAATGACACATCCCGTCAACATCCACTGCCATAATGACACATCCCGTCAACATCAACTGCCATTATGACACATTCCGTCAACATCCACTGCCATAATGACACATTCCATCAACATCCACTGCCATAATGACACATTCCGTCAACATCCACTGCCATAATGACACATTCCGTTAACATCCACTGCCATAACGACACATTCCGTCAACACCCACTGCCATAATGACACATTCCATCAACACCCACTGCCATAATGACACATCCCATCAACATCCACTGCCATAATGACACATCCCGTCAACACCCAGTGCCATAATGACACATTCCGTCAACATCCACTGCCATAACGACACATCCCGTCAACATCCACTGCCATAATGACACATTCCGTCAACATCCACTGCCATAATGACACATCCCGTCAACATCCACTGCCATAATGACACATTCCATCATCATCCACTGCCATAATGACACATTCCGTCAACATCCACTGCCATAATGAGACATTCCGTCAACACCCACTACCATAATGAAACATCCCGTAACATCCACTGCCATAACGACACATTCCGTCAACACCCACTACCATAATGACACATTACATCCACTGCCATAATGACACATTCCGTCCATCCACTGCCATAATGACACATTCCGTCAACATCCACTGCCATAATGACACATTCCGTCAACATCCACTGCCATAATGACACATTCCGTCAACATCCACTGCCATAATGACACATTCCGTCAACATCCACTGCCATAATGACACATTCCGTCAACATCCACTGCCATAATGACACATTCCGTCAACATCCACTGCCATAATGACACATTCCGTCAACATCCACTGCCATTATGACACATTCCGTCAACATCCACTGCCATAATGACACATTCCATCAACATCCACTGCCATAATGACACATTCCGTCAACATCCACTGCCATAAATGACACATTCCGTCAACATCCACTGCCATAATGACACATCCCATCAACATCCACTGCCATAATGACACATTCCGTCAACATCCACTGCCATAATGACACATCCCATCAACATCCACTGCCATAATGACACATTCCATCAACACCCACTGCCATAATGACACATCCGTCAACATCCACTGCCATAATGACACATCCCGTCAACATCCACTGCCATAATGACACATTCCGTCAACATCCACTGCCATAATGACACATTCCGTCAACATCCACTGCCATAATGACACATTCCATCAACATCCACTGCCATAATGACACATTCCGTCAACATCCACTGCCATAATGACACATTCCGTCAACATCCACTGCCATAATGACACATTCCGTCAACATCCACTGCCATAATGACACATTCCGTCAACATCCACTGCCATAATGACACATTCCGTCAACATCCACTGCCATAATGACACATTCCGTCAACATCCACTGCCATAATGACACATTCCGTCAACATCCACTGCCATAATGACACATTCCGTCAACATCCACTGCCATAATGACACATTCCGTCAACACCACTGCCATAATGACACATTCCGTCAACATCCACTGCCATAATGACACATTCCGTCAACATCCACTGCCATAATGACACATTCCGTCAACATCCACTGCCATAATGACACATTCCGTCAACATCCACTGCCATAATGACACATTCCGTCAACATCCACTGCCATAAATGACACATTCCGTCAACATCCACTGCCATAATGACACATTCCGTCAACATCCACTGCCATAATGACACATTCCATCAACACCCACTGCCATAATGACACATCCCGTCAACATCCACTGCCATAATGACACATCCCGTCAACATCCACTGCCATAATGACACATTCCATCAACATCCACTGCCATAATGACACATTCCGTCAACATCCACTGCCATAATGACACATTCCATCAACATCCACTGCCATAATGACACATTCCGTCAACATCCACTGCCATAATGACACATTCCGTCAACACCCACTGCCATAATGACACATTCCGTCAACATCCACTGCCATAATGACACATTCCGTCAACATCCACTGCCATAATGACACATCCCGTCAACATCCACTGCCATAATGACACATCCCGTCAACATCCACTGCCATAATGACACATCCCGTCAACATCCACTGCCATAATGACACATTCTATCAACACCCACTGCCATAATGACACATCCCGTCAACATCCACTGCCATAATGACACATTCTATCAACATCCACTGCCATAATGACACATCCCGTCAACATCCACTGCCATAATGACACATTCCGTCAACACCACTACCATAATGACACATCCGTCAACATCCACTGCCATAATGACACATTCCGTCAACATCCACTGCCATAATGACACATTCCGTCAACATCCACTGCCATAATGACACATTCCGTCAACATCCACTGCCATAATGACACATTCCGTCAACACCCACTGCCATAATGACACATTCCGTCAACATCCACTGCCATAATGACACATCCCATCAACATCCACTGCCATAATGACACATCCCGTCAACATCCACTGCCATAATGACACATCCCGTCAACATCAACTGCCATTATGACACATTCCGTCAACATCCACTGCCATAATGACACATTCCATCAACATCCACTGCCATAATGACACATTCCGTCAACATCCACTGCCATAATGACACATTCCGTCAACACCCACTGCCATAATGACACATCCCGTCAACACCCACTGCCATAATGACACATTCCGTCAACATCCACTGCCATAATGACACATCCATCAACATCCACTGCCATAATGACACATTCCATCAACACCCACTGCCATAATGACACATCCCGTCAACATCCACTGCCATAATGACACATCCCGTCAATATCCACTGCCATAATGACACATTCCATCAACATCCACTGCCATAATGACACATTCCGTCAACATCCACTGCCATAATGACACATTCCGTCAACATCCACTGCCATAATGACACATTCCGTCAACATCCACTGCCATAATGACACATTCCGTCAACATCCACTGCCATAATGACACATTCCGTCAACATCCACTGCCATAATGACACATTCCGTCAACATCCACTGCCATAATGACACATTCCGTCAACATCCACTGCCATAATGACACATTCCGTCAACATCCACTGCCATAATGACACATTCCGTCAACATCCACTGCCATAATGACACATTCCGTCAACACCCACTGCCATAATGACACATTCCGTCAACACCCACTGCCATAATGACACATTCCGTCAACATCCACTGCCATAATGACACATTCCGTCAACATCCACTGCCATAATGACACATTCCGTCAACATCCACTGCCATAATGACACATTCCGTCAACATCCACTGCCATAAATGACACATCCCATCAACATCCACTGCCATAATGACACATTCCGTCAACATCCACTGCCATAATGACACATCCCGTCAACATCCACTGCCATAATGACACATTCCGTCAACACCCACTGCCATAATGACACATCCCGTCAACATCCACTGCCATAATGACACATCCCGTCAACACCCACTACCATAATGACACATCTCGTCAACATCCACTGCCATAACGACACATTCCGTCAACACCCACTGCCATAATGACACATTCTGTCAACATCCACTGCCATAACGACACATTCCGTCAACACCCACTGCCATAATGACACATTCCGTCAACACCCACTGCCATAACGACACATTCCGTCAACATCCACTGCCATAACGACACATTCCGTCAACACCCACTGCCATAATGACACATTCCATCAACACCCACTACCATAATGACACATTCCATCAACATCCACTGCCATAACGACACATTCCGTCAACACCCACTGCCATAATGACACATCCCGTCAACACCCACTACCATAATGACACATTCCGTCAACACCACTGCCATAATGACACATTCCGTCAACATCCACTGCCATAATGACACATTCCGTCAACATCCACTGCCATAATGACACATTCCGTCAACATCCACTGCCATAATGACACATCCCGTCAACACCCACTGCCATAATGACACATTCCGTCAACATCCACTGCCATAATGACACATTCCGTCAACACTGTTATAATGACACATTCCGTCAACACTGTTATAATGACACATTCCGTCAACACCCACTGCCATAATGACACATTCCGTCAACACTGTTATAATGACACATTCCGTCAACAGTGTTATAATGACACATTCCGTCAACACTGTTATAATGACACATTCCGTCAACACTGTTATAATGACACATTCCGTCAACACCTACTGCCATAATGACACATTCCGTCAACACTGTTATAATGACACATTCCGTCAACACTGTTATAATGACACATTCCGTCAACACTGTTATAATGACACATTCCGTCAACACTGTTATAATGACACATTCCGTCAACACTGTTATAATGACACATTCCGTCAACACTGTTATAATGACATATTCCGTCAACACTGTTATAATGACACATTCCGTCAACACCCACTGCCATAATGACACATTCCATCAACACCCACTGCCATAATGACACATTCCATCAACATCCACTGCCATAATGACACCTTCCATCAACATCCACTGCCATAATGACACATTCCATCAACACCCACTGCCATAATGACACATTCCATCAACATCCACTGCCATAATGACACATTCCATCAACATCCACTGCCATAATGACACATTCCATCAACACCCACTGCCATAATGACACATTCCATCAACACCCACTGCCATAATGACACATTCCATCAACACCCACTGCCATAATGACACATTCCATCAACATCCACTGCCATAATGACACATTCCATCAACATCCACTGCCATAATGACACATTCCGTCAACATCCACTGCCATAATGACACATTCCATCAACATCTACTGCCATAATGACACATTCCGTCAACACTGTTATAATGACACATTCCGTCAACACTGTTATAATGACACATTCCGTCAACACCCACTGCCATAATGACACATTCCGTCAACACTGTTATAATGACACATTCCGTCAACACTGTTATAATGACACATTCCGTCAACACTGTTATAATGACACATTCCGTCAACACCCACTGCCATAATGACACATTCCATCAACACCCACTGCCATAATGACACATTCCATCAACACCCACTGCCATAATGACACATTCCATCAACACCCACTGCCATAATGACACATTCCGTCAACATCCAGTGCCATAATGACACATTCCGTCAACACCCACTGCCATAATGACACATCCCATCAACACCCACTGCCATAATGACACATTCCGTCAACATCCACTGCCATAACGACACATCCCGTCAACATCCACTGCCATAATGACACATTCCATCAACACCCACTGCCATAATGACACATTCCATCAACACCCACTGCCATAATGACACATTCCATCAACACCCACTGCCATAATGACACATTCCATCAACACCCACTGCCATAATGACACATTCCATCAACATCCACTGCCATAATGACACATTCCATCAACACCCACTGCCATAATGACACATTCCATCAACACCCACTGCCATAATGACACATTCCGTCAACATCCACTGCCATAATGACACATTCCATCAACACCCACTGCCATAATGACACATTCCGTCAACACCCACTGCCATAATGACACATTTTGTCAACACCCACTGCCATAATGACACATTCCGTCAACATCCACTGCCATAATGACACATTCCGTCAACATCCACTGCCATAATGACACATTCCGTCAACATTCACTGCCATAATGACACATTCCGTCAACATCCACTGCCATAATGACACATCCCATCAACACCCACTGCCATAATGACACATTCCGTCAACATTCACTGCCATAATGACACATTCCGTCAACATCCACTGCCATAATGACACATCCCATCAACATCCACTGCCATAATGACACATTCCGTCAACATCCACTGCCATAATGACACATTCCGTCAACACCCACTGCCATAATGACACATTCCGTCAACACCCACTGCCATAATGACACATTCCGTCAACATCCACTGCCATAATGACACATTCCGTCAACATCCACTGCCATAATGACACATTCCGTCAACATCCACTGCCATAATGACACATTCCATCAACATCCACTGCCATAATGACACATTCCGTCAACATCCACTGCCATAATGACACATTCCATCAACACCCACTGCCATAACGACACATCCCGTCAACACCCACTGCGATACTGACGTATCACATTGTCACAGAGTTCTACATCATCCAATACTATCCACTGATATAATCACACAAACAACCACCACCCTGTGATACATGGACATATCCTACAACATCCAGCCACAACGCTGTGATACATGAACAGGTCCTACCACATGCACCCCCACCCTGTGATACATGGACAGATCCTACCACATGCACCCCCACCCTGTGATACATGGACAGATCCTACCACATGCACCACCACTCTGTGATACATGGACAGATCCTACCACATCCATCACCTCCCTGTGTTACATGGACAGACCCTACAACATCCACCAACAAACTGTAATACATGGACATATTCTACCTCATCCACCACCCTGTGATACATGGACTGGTCCTACAACATCCACCACCATCCTGTGATACATGGACAGACCGTACAACATCTACCGCCACCCTGTCATACATGGACAGATCCTACCACATCCACCACCACCATGCCATAAATGGACAGATCCTAACGCATCTACCACCACCCTGTGATACATGGACAGATCTTACCACATCCATCACCACCCTGTGATACATGAACAGATCTTACAACATCCATCACCACCCTGTGATACATGGACAGATCTTACAACATCCATCACCACCCTGTGATACATGGACAGATCTTACCACATCCATCACCACTCTGTGATACATGGACAGATCTTAGCACATCCATCACCACCCTGTGATACATGGAGAGATCTTACCACATCCATAACCACCCTGTGATACCTGGACAGATCTTACCACATCCATCACCACCCTGTGATAAATGGACAGATCTTACCACATCCATAACCACCCTGTGATACATGGACAGATCTTACCACATCCATCACTACCCTGTGATACATGGAGAGATCTTACCACATCCATCACCACCCTGTGATACATGGGCAGATCTTACCACATCCATCACCACCCTGTGATACATGGACAGATCTTACCACATCCACCGCCACCATGTGATACATGGACAGATTTTACCACATCCATCACCACCCTGTGATACACGAACGCATCCTACCACATCTACCACCACCCTGTGATACATGGACAGATTTTACCACATCTACCACCACCCTGTGATACATGGACATATCCTACCACATCTACCACCACCCTGTGATACATGGACCGATCCTACCACATCCACCACCACCTTGTGATACATGGACAGATCCTACCACATCCACCACCACCCTGTGATACATGGACAGATCCTAACACATCCACCACCACCCTGTGATACATGGACAGATCCTACCACATCCACCACCACCCTGTGATACATGGACCGTTCCTACCACATCCACCACCACACTGTGATACATGGACCGATCCTACAACATCCACCACCACCCTGTCATACATGGACAGATCCTGCCACATCTAGCACCACGCTGTGATACATGAACAGATCCATGACATCACACCCACCAACACCAACCCATGACACCACACCCACCACCCCAAAACCATGACATCACACCCACCACCACCAACCCATGACATCACACCCACCAACACCAACCCATGACATTACACTCACCACCATTAACCCATGACATCACACTCACCACCACCAACCCATGACATCATACCCACCACCCGGAACCCATGACACCACACCCACCACCCCGAACCCATGACATCACATCCACCACCACCAACCCATGACATCTCACCCACAAGAACCAACCCATGACATCACACCCACCATCACTAACCCATCACGTCACACCCAATACCACCAACCCGTGACATCACACCCACCACCACCAACCCATGACATCGCACCCACCACCACCAACCCATGACATCACACCCACCACCACCAACCCATGACATCACACCCACCACCACCAACCCATGACATCGCACCCACCACCACCAACCCATGACATCACACCCACCACCACCAACCCATGACATCACACCCACCACCACCAACCCATGACATCACACCCATCACCAGCAACTTATGACATCACACCCACCACCACCAACCCATGACATCACACCCATTATCAGCAACCCATGACATCATACCCACCACCACCAACCCATGACATCACAACCACCACTACCAAACCATGACATCACACCCACCACCACTAACCCATCACGTCACACCCACCACCACTAACCGACACTATCACATCACACTCACCACCATTAACCCATGACATCACTCTCGCCACCACCAACCCATGACATCATACCCACCACGCGGAACCCATGACACCACACCCACCACCCCGAAACCATGACATCACACCCACCACCACCAACCCATGACATCACACCCACCACCACCAACCAATGACATCACACCCACCACCCCCAACCCATGACATCACACTCACCATCACTAACCCATCACGTCACACCCACCACCACCAACCCATGACATCACACCCACCACCACCAACCCATCACATCACACCCACCACCACCAACCCACGACATCACACCCACAACCACCAACCCATGACATCACACCCACCACCACCAACCCATGACATCACACTCACCACCATTAACCCATGACATCACACTCGCCACCACCAACCCATGACATCATACCCACCACCCCGAACCCATGACACCACACCCACCACCCCAAACCCATGACATCACACCCACCACTACCAACCCATGACATCACACACACCACTACCAACCCGTGACATCACACCCACCACCACCAACCCATGACATCACACCCACAACCACCAACCCATGACATCACACTCACCACCATTAACCCATGACGTCACACTCGCCACCACCAACCCATGACATCACACCCACCACCACCAACCCATGACATCACACCCACCACCACCAACCCATGACATCACACCCACCACCACCAACCCATGACATCACACCCACCACCACCAACCCATGACATCACACCCACCACCACGAACCCATGACATCACACCCACAACCACAACCCATGACATCACACCCACCACCACCACCAACCCATGACATCACACCCCCACCACCACCAACCCATGACATCACACCCATCACCACCAACCCATGACATCACACCCCCACCACCACCAACCCATGACATCACACCCCCACCACCACCAACCCATGACATCACACCCACCACCACCACCAACCCATGACATCACACCCCCACCACCACCAACCCATGACATCACACCCACCACCACCAACCCATGACATGTTTGCGCATTTGCTCGCACACAGCGTCCACCTCAGTCTTCCTGACTTTCTGACCTACTCTATTGTTCTCCCTCTCAATGAGTCCCAGTCTTCCTGTAACATGTCCTCCAGAGGGTGAATCTTTCTGTCTGACAGGAAACATTAGTTTGCTTCAACTATAGTAGCAAAATAGTGTTCCAATCTGTAACATGGTTATCATTTGTAACATAAAACTATTGTAGTAACATAATGTAATACAATACGCTCATATATGAGTCCAATAACACTGGAGAGCTACTGTAGCAATTCTATTCTACTCATAGCGAAGGTCAAGTACGAGACTAGAACCGGCGTCTTAGCGCGCGAGTTTCCACCCATATGTGCTCGGCCGCCTATCCAGAAATGTTCGGAGGCTTCTGGATAGTGTCGCTTCAAGCATCGAAACCCACGATGCGAGGTGACATGTCTCACCTTCCCTGGTACACATTTCTGCCAACGGCTGGGTCGACCGTGGGGGTATTTTTTTTTCCCAACCACGAGTACAACTCACACCGCTCCCAGCGGGAATCGAACACGGGTTGTCCGAACGTCGGTGGTCCAGTCAGGTGGTTTTCCCAACTAGGCTACCGAGGCACCAAAAAAAATCCGCCGCTTCTGGAATCGAACTCGGACCTTTCTGATCAGAAAGCGAACACACTAACCACTTAGCCAACGAGTCTCCATGGACCAGTCTCATTACAGTCATGAATTCCCCATATCCACTCTACAGATTTTCCCAAAATGCATCGGTAAATTCCGTTTACAAGGTCGCTCCGTGCACGTCCTACTCGACTGCACAGGCGCCGATTCCAGACCTCCTTAGTCGCGTGGTACGACATGCGTGGCAGGTAACAGTGACTCAATTCTTATCTCTCCCAACCGTGGGGCCCCGGCAGGCACACGGACATACTAAAGTAAAGTGAATTGCAATTTGCACCAAGCCTGATAAAACTAATGTAACCAAAGGTATTCAATTGTATAATAACATCTACACACATCATGCAACAAAACCTGTATTCAATTGTATAATAACATCTACACACATCATGTAACAAAACCTGTATTCAGTTGTATTAAGACATTTCTCTAAAATAACAAAACACTAAAACCATTTGTATGTGATCTCCAGAGATACCACTCCGACGCATAGCAAGACTCATGTCAGGACGGAAAAGATCACTTGTTGACTGCTTCACGTTTATGTGATCTCAGGCGCACCTCAAATTATCATATTTATTGTTGATTGTTGATAAGTACAACTAATTTTGTTGGAATCATGAAATCCACCTACTTCATTGACTTGCTATCATTTTATATCAATTATTGTATTTATTTTACATGAGAATTCCCATAACAATCATGTTGTTTATTTGTATTCATCTGTGATTAGACATCATGACACCACAACAGCAGAAATGCTCACAAAAACCTCACATTTTACTCCATTTATATAACTTGTGATTTGCACAAATAACACATGTATTTCTATAGTTTTTATTTACCAGAAATACGAAACATTATTTATTTACTTAATTAACAATTGATGTACATAAGCACGTTTTAATTCATTTGAGAAGTGCCATAACAAAATATTTATTTTATTATGATCATAATAACAGATTATGAGAGTAACACAGAATAACAGATATGGAATCAAGTGGTCACTGACCAAACAACTTGATGAATTAGACTTTGCTGATGACGTAGCTCTCCTATCACACAGCCATCAACAGATGCAGGATAATATGAGCATACTTGATGAGAGATCACAACACTAAAGATAAATAGAGATAAGACCAAAATCATGATAATTAATGCACTTGGCAATAACCAGATAAAATTAGGAGAAATACATCTAATAGACATAAATTCTTATATATATATATATATATATATATATATATATATATATATATATATATATATATATAAATATATTTCATCATCATCATCGTCGAGTACCGGGCCTACTGGCGTAGGTGATCATGTCTCTCCACAACCTTCGATCTCGGCAGCTATTTATCATTTCTGTTGTTGACCTTCTGCCAAGCCATTCTCTCAAGCTGTCTGGTATTTTTTCTCTTTGCTTCCCTCTATCTCTTCGTTTCTCAATTTTTCTAGCTGTCACAATATATTCCAGTTGTTCTATTCTCATTACATGGCCAAAAAAATGATGATTGTTTCTTCATAATATTGGAAATTAGCTCTCTTTTTGCTTTGACCTCTCTCGGAACCTTTTCATTACTCTTCTTAGCTGTCCATGGTATTCTCAACATTCTTCTGTAAAACCATATTTCTACAGACTCCAGTGATTTTCTTGTCTGATGTCCTATTGTCCATGATTCACATCCATATGTTAAGACTGGCTCTACATAACATTTGAGAGCTCTTTTTCTTGTTTCTATTGTCAAAAATGGATTGCATAGTATCTTCCTCATTTTCTGGAAAGCTGCTTTTGCCTGAGCCATTCTGCATCTCGCCTCTGTTGTACATCTACCATCTGAGGTTAACAAAGTTCCCAAATATTTAAATTCATTTACTGTTTTAATATTGTTCCACTTGTCTTTATTTTGCACTGAGGTGATGTCTTTTTCTTTGTTGTTACCATTACCTCTGTCTTTTTGCTATTAAGGCTGAGTCCTTTATTTTTGCTTTCTTTCACTATAATGTCCAACATTTCTTGTAACTCATTTTCACTCTTAGCGTGTGTCATTTTCTCTCTCTCTCTCTCTCTATATATATATATATATATATATATATATATATATAGAGAGAGAGAGAGAGAGAGAGAGAGAAATATAAACAAAGAAGGGAAAATGATAGAATGATACTAAAATAAGGATATAAAAAGCAAGAGGAGCCTTCATTTCACTAGGAAACATATGAAAATCCAAAGAAATTAGTGTTAAATAGAAAAAAACTGTCAGCTCCAATATTATAATCAGTCTGTATGAACAACAAAAATGACAATCATGAAGATACAGACTTCTTTAATGGATGCTTCCACATAATAACATGATAGAGATGGCAGGACGAAATCACTAACTTAGAACTACTGGAAACTACCAGACATATACCAGTGGACAAAGAGATAAGACAAAGACGATGATGCTGGGAAACTACCAGACATATACCAGTAGACAAAGAGATAAGACAAAGACGATGATGCTGGGAAACTACCAGACATATACCAGTAGACAAAGAGATAAGACAAAGACGATGATGCTGGGAAACTACCAGACATATACCAGTGGACAAAGAGATAAAACAAAGACGATCATACTGGGAAACTACCAGACATATACCAGTGGACAAAGAGATAAAACAAAGACGATCATACTGGGAAAGTACCAGACATATACCAGTGGACAAAGAGATAAGACAAAGATGATGATGCTGGGAAACTACCAGACATATACCAGTGGACAAAGAGATAAGACAAAGATGATGATGCTGGGAAACTACCAGACATATACCAGTGGACAAAGAGATAAGACAAAAACGATGATGCTGGGAAAGGATGCGCACTGAAGAAAACAACGGAGAGTTTTACCCGAAAAGACCTTTTTGTGAAATCCCCAGGGGAGGAGACAACGGGGAAGACCAACATATACTTGGGGAAGACAGGTGGAAGCAGAGATAAAAATGATAGGGAAGACATGGAATGATCTTGAGAAAGTTCAAGAAACAGGACGGCTTGGAAAGTGTTTGTTGAAGATATATGCTCAACAGGACGGCTTGGAAAGTGTTTGTTGAAGACCTATGCTCAACATGACGGCTTGGAAAGTGATTGTTGAAGATCAATGCTCAACAGGACGGCTTGGAAAGTGTTTGTTAAGAACTATGCTCAACAGGACGGCTTGGAAAGTGTTTGTTGAAGATCTATGCTCAACAGGACGGCTTGGAAAGTGTTTGTTGAAGATCTATGCTCAACAGGACGGCTTGGAAAGTGTTTGTTGAAGATCTATGCTCAACATGACGGTTTGGAAAGTGTTTGCTGAAGAACTATGCTCAACAGGACGGCTTGGAAAGTGTTTGTTGAAGATCTATGCTCAACAGGACGGCTTGGAAAGTGTTTGTTGAAGATCTATGCTCAACAGAACGGTTTGGAAAGTGTTTGCTGAAGAACAAGGCTCAACAGGACGGCTTGGAAAGTGTTTGCTGTAGAACTATGCTCAACATGACGGCTTGGAAAGTGTTTGTTGAAGATCTATGCTCAACATGACGGCTTGGAAAGTGTTTGTTGAAGATCTATGCTCAACAGGACGGTTTGGAAAGTGTTTGTTGAAGATATATGCTCAACAGGACGGCTTGGAAAGTGTTTGTTGAAGACCTATGCTCAACATGACGGCTTGGAAAGTGTTTGTTGAAGATCTATGCTCAACAGAACGGTTTGGAAAGTGTTTGCTGAAGAACAAGGCTCAACAGGACGGCTTGGAAAGTGTTTGCTGTAGAACTATGCTCAACATGACGGCTTGGAAAGTGTTTGTTGAAGATCTATGCTCAACATGACGGCTTGGAAAGTGTTTGTTGAAGATCTATGCTCAACAGGACGGTTTGGAAAGTGTTTGTTGAAGATATATGCTCAACAGGACGGCTTGGAAAGTGTTTGTTGAAGACCTATGCTCAACATGACGGCTTGGAAAGTGTTTGTTGAAGATCTATGCTCAACAGGACGGCTTGGAAGTGTTTGTTGAAGAACTATGCTCAACAGGACGGCTTGGAAAGTGTTTGTTGAAGATCTATGCTCAACAGGACGGCTTGGAAAGTGTTTGTTGAAGATCTATGCTCAACAGGACGGCTTGGAAAGTGTTTGTTGAAAATCTATGCTCAACATGACGGCTTGGAAAGTGTTTGTTGAAAATCTATGCTCAACATGACGGTTTGGAAAGTGTTTGTTGAAAATCTATGCTCAACATGACGGTTTGGAAAGTGTTTGCTGAAGATCTATGCTCAACAGGACGGCTTGGAAAGTGTTTGTTGAAGATCTATGCTCAACAGGACGGCTTGGAAAGTGTTTGTTGAAGATCTATGCTCAACAGGACGGCTTGAAAAGTGTTTGTTGAAGACCTATGCTCAACAGGACGGCTTGGTAAATGTTTGTTGAAGATCTATGCTCAAAAATATTGCTTGGAAAGTGTTTGTTGAAGATCTGTGCTCAACAATATTACTTGGAAAGTGTTTGTTGAAGATCTATGCTCAACAATACTGCTTGGTAAGTGTTTGTTGAAGATCTATGCTTAACAATACTGCTTGGTAAGTGTTTGTTGAAGATCTATGCTCAACAATACTGCTTGGAAAGTGTTTGTTGAAGACCTATGCTCCACAGGACGTTCCAAGAAAGAAGAAGATAACCACATATTATTGTATCTATATTATGAATATCAAATATAACGATAAGGAACTTAATTACTGATTAAATTACCAAAAAAGATTTCTTTAATAAATGTTAAATCTGACATAAGGAAATATGATTGAAATTGTGTTATGTGGTGGCGAAGTAATTTATTTATTATATACATTGTTAAACGTGCCGTAAAGATAAAGGTAATATATACATTGTTAAACGTGCCGTAAAGATAAAGGTAATATATACATTCTTAAACGTGCCGTAAAGATAAAGGTAATATATACATTGTTAAACGTGCCGTAAAGATAAAGGTAATATATACATTGTTAAACGTGCCGTAAAGATAAAGGTAATATATACTTTGTTGAACGTGCCGTAAAGATAAAGGTTATATATACATTGTTGAACGTGCCGTAAAGATAAAGGTAATATATACATTGTTAAACGTGCCGTAAAGATAAATGTAATATATACATTGTCAAATGTGCCGTAAAGATAAAGGTAATATATACATTGTTAAACTTGCCGTAAAAATAAAGGTAATATATACATTGTTAAACGTGCCGTAAAGATAAAGGTAATATATATACATTGTTGAACGTGCCGTAAAGATAAAGGTAATATATACATTGTTGAACGTGCCGTAAAGATAAAGGTAATATATACATTGTTGAACGTGCCGTAAAGATAAAGGTAATATATACATTGTTAAACGTGCCGTAAAGATAAAGGTAATATATACATTGTCAAATGTGCCGTAAAGATAAAGGTAATATATACATTGTTGAACGTGCCGTAAAGATAAAGGTAATATATACATTGTTAAACGTGCCGTAAAGATAAAGGTAATATATACATTGTTGAACGTGCCGTAAAGATAAAGGTAATATATACATTGTTAAACGTGCCGTAAAGATAAAGGTAATATATACACTGTTAAACGTGCCGTAAAGATAAAGGTAATATATACACTGTTAAACGTGCCGTAAAGATAAAGGTAATATATATACATTGTTGAACGTGCCGTAAAGATAAAGGTAATATATACATTGTTGAACGTGCCGTAAAGATAAAGGTAATTGCCTCATTAACCTTTTTGAACTTGTATCGCTTGTTGAATGTAACAATTATTTCTGTGATAATCTTGCATTACTAGCTGTAAATATGCCCCCTATACAACGGTGTTACATAACCTGTGTTTGTTGCCGGCCATTTCTTGATGGCTCTTCATTTCGATGTCACTTGATGTTGATGGATGTGTAATCTGTTCTGTCCTCGGGCAAAACCTATTAGGTCGAAACGTTGGTTTGATGAAATCTTTATTGATCTGTAAAACTGTTACATACAAGTTCTAGTTTTGGGTTGTTTGTTTTTTGCGTGTTCAATTTTCTAGATACTTTGTTCAATAAACATATAGACCGAGAGAGAGAAAGAGAGGGAGAGAGAGAGAGAGAGAGAGTAGAGAGTAGAGTAAGAGAGACTTGCTCTCATGAACGCAGAGATTTTGAAATATAAAAAGAACACGCTATGAGAGTTGTAAAACATTCCTCTACCTGCTGCTAGTATTCACATGTCACAGTACGTGATAATGCGTCATGAGAAGCTTCAGTTTTCAGTTTTGAGCTGACCCGTGTCCCACTGGCTCCTGACAGTTCTTGAAAATCCCAAAATGAAGCCATCCTAGAGCTTAGAAGTCAGTTCGCTGGTAGATAAAGAAATGTCATGATAGAGTCAGTTCGCTGGTAGATAAAGAAGTGTCATGATAGAGTCAGTTCGCTGGTAGATAAAGAAATGTCATGATAGACTCAGTTCGCTGGTAGATAAAGAAGTGTCATGATAGACTCAGTTCGCTGGTAGATAAAGAAGTGTCATGATAGAGTCAGTTCGCTGGTAGATAAAGAAATGTCATGATAGACTCAGTTCGCTGGTAGATAAAGAAATGTCATGATAGAGTCAGTTCTCTGGTAGATAAAGAAGTGTCATGTTAGAGTCAGTTCGCTGGTAGATAAAGTAGTATCATGATAGATTCAGTTCGCTGGTAGATAAAGAAGTGTCTTGATAGAGTCAGATCGCTGGTAGATAAAGAAGTGTCATGATAGAGTCAGTTCGCTGGTAGATAAAGAAGTGTCATGATAGAGTCAGATCACTGGTAGATAAAGAAGTGTCATGATAGAGTCAGATCACTGGTAGATAAAGAAGTGTCATGATAGAGTCAGATCGCTGGTAGATAAAGAAGTGTCATGATAGAGTCAGATCGCTGGTAGAAAAGAAGTGTCATGATAGAGTCAGTTCGCTGGTAGATAAAGAAGTGTCATGATAGAGTCAGTTCGCTGGTAGATAAAGAAGTATCATAATAGAGTCAATTCGTTGGTAGATAAAGAAGTGTCATGATAGATTCAGTTCGCTGGTAGATAAAGAAGTGTCATGATAGAGTCAGTTCGCTGGTAGATAAAGAAGTGTCATAATAGAGTCAATTCGTTGGTAGATAAAGAAGTGTCATGATAGATTCAGTTCGCTGGTAGATAAAGAAGTGTCATGATAGATTCAGTTCGCTGGTAGATAAAGAAGTGTCATGATAGATTCAGTTCGCTGGTAGATAAAGAAGTGTCATGATAGATTCAGTTCGCTGGTAGAAAAGAAGTGTCATGGTAGAGTCAGTTCGCTGGTAGATAAAGAAGTGTCATGATAGATTCAGTTCGCTGGTAGATAAAGAAGTGTCATGATAGAGTCAATTCGTTGGTAGATAAAGAAGTGTCATGATAGATTCAGTTCGGTGGTAGATAAAGAAGTTTCATGATAGAGTCAGTTCACTGGTAGATAAAGAAGTGTCATGATAGAGTCAGTTCGGTGGTAGATAAAGAAGTGTCATGATAGAGTCAGTTCGGTGGTAGATAAAGAAGTGTCATGATAGAGTCAGTTCGGTGGTAGATAAAGAAGTGTCATGATAGATTCAGTTCGCTGGTAGATAAAGAAGTGTCATGATAGAGTCAGATCGCTGGTAGATAAAGAAGTGTCATGATAGAGTCAGTTCGCTGGTAGATAAAGAAGTGTCATGATAGAGTCAGTTCGCTGGTAGATAAAGATGTGTCATGATAGAGTCAGTTCGGTGGTAGATAAAGAAGTGTCATGATAGAGTCAGTTCGCTGGTAGATAAAGATGTGTCATGATAGATTCAGTTCGCTGGTAGATAAAGAAGTGTCATGATAGATTCAGTTCGGTGGTAGATAAAGAAGTGTCATGATAGATTCAGTTCGGTGGTAGATAAAGAAGTGTCATGATAGAGTCAGTTCACTGGTAGATAAAGAAGTGTCAAGATAGAGTCAGTTAGGTGGTAGATAAAGAAGTGTCATGATAGAGTCAGTTCGGTGGTAGATAAAGAAGTGTCATGATAGAGTCAGTTCGGTGGTAGATAAAGAAGTGTCAAGATAGAGACAGTTCGCTGGTAGATAAAGAAGTGTCATGATAGAGTCAGTTCGGTGGTAGATAAAGAAGTGTCATGATAGAGTCAGTTCGGTGGTAGATAAAGAAGTGTCATGATAGAGTCAGTTCGCTGGTAGATAAAGAAGTGTCATGATAGAGTCAGTTCGGTGGTAGATAAAGAAGTGTCATGATAGAGTCAGTCCGCTGGTAGATAAAGAAGTGTCATGATAGAGACAGTTCGCTGGTAGATAAAGAAGTGTCATGATAGAGTCAGTTCGGTGGTAGATAAAGAAGTGTCATGATAGATTCAGTTCGGTGGTAGATAAAGAAGTGTCATGATAGATTCAGTTCACTGGTAGATAAAGAAGTGTCATGATAGAGTCAGTTCGGTGGTAGATAAAGAAGTGTCATGATAGAGTCAGTTCACTGGTAGATAAAGAAGTGTCATGATAGAGTCAGTTCGGTGGTAGATAAAGAAGTGTCATGATAGAGTCAGTTCACTGGTAGATAAAGAAGTGTCATGATAGAGTCAGTTCGCTGGTAGATAAAGAAGTGTCATGATAGAGTCAGTTCACTGGTAGATAAAGAAGTGTCATGATAGAGTCAGTTCGGTGGTAGATAAAGAAGTGTCATGATAGAGTCAGTTCACTGGTAGATAAAGAAGTGTCATGATAGAGTCAGTTCGGTGGTAGATAAAGAAGTGTCATGATAGAGTCAGTTCGGTGGTAGATAAAGAAGTGTCATGATAGTGTCAGTTCACTGGTAGATAAAGAAGTGTCATGATAGATTCAGTTCGCTGGTAGATAAAGAAGTGTCATGATAGATTCAGTTCGCTGGTAGATAAAGAAGTGTCATGGTAGAGTCAGTTCGCTGGTAGATAAAGAAATGTCAGGATAGAGTCAGATCGCTGGTAGATAAAGAAGTGTCATGATAGAGTCAGATCGCTGGTAGATAAAGAAGTGTCATGGTAGAGTCAGTTCGCTGGTAGATAAAGAAGTGTCATGATAGAGTCAGTTCGGTGGTAGATAAAGTAGTGTCATGATAGAGTCAGTTCGGTGGTAGATAAAGAAGTGTCATGATAGAGTCAGTTCGCTGGTAGATAAAGAAGTGTCATGATAGATTCAGTTCGCTGGTAGATAAAGAAGTGTCATGATAGAGTCAGATCGCTGGTAGATAAAGAAGTGTCATGATAGAGTCAGTTCGGTGGTAGATAAAGAAGTGTCATGATAGATTCAGTTCGCTGGTAGATAAAGAAGTGTCATGATAGAGTCAGTTCGGTGGTAGATAAAGAAGTGTCATGATAGATTCAGTTCGCTGGTAGATAAAGAAGTGTCATGATAGAGTCAGATCGCTGGTAGATAAAGAAGTGTCATGATAGATTCAGTTCGCTGGTAGATAAAGAAGTGTCATGATAGATTCAGTTCGCTGGTAGATAAAGAAGTGTCATGATAGATTCAGTTCGCTGGTAGATAAAGAAGTGTCATGATAGAGTCAGATCGCTGGTAGATAAAGAAGTGTCATGATAGAGTCAGTTCGGTGGTAGATAAAGAAGTGTCATGATAGAGTCAGTTCACTGGTAGATAAAGAAGTGTCATGATAGAGTCAGTTCGCTGGTAGATAAAGAAGTGTCATGATAGAGTCAGTTCACTGGTAGATAAAGAAGTGTCATGATAGAGTCAGTTCGGTGGTAGATAAAGAAGTGTCATGATAGAGTCAGTTCACTGGTAGATAAAGAAGTGTCATGATAGAGTCAGTTCGGTGGTAGATAAAGAAGTGTCATGATAGAGTCAGTTCGGTGGTAGATAAAGAAGTGTCATGATAGAGTCAGCTCGGTGGTAGATAAAGAAGTGTCATGATAGTGTCAGTTCACTGGTAGATAAAGAAGTGTCATGATAGATTCAGTTCGCTGGTAGATAAAGAAGTGTCATGATAGATTCAGTTCGCTGGTAGATAAAGAAGTGTCATGGTAGAGTCAGTTCGCTGGTAGATAAAGAAGTGTCATGATAGAGTCAGTTCGGTGGTAGATAAAGTAGTGTCATGATAGAGTCAGTTCGGTGGTAGATAAAGAAGTGTCATGATAGAGTCAGTTCGCTGGTAGATAAAGAAGTGTCATGATAGATTCAGTTCGCTGGTAGATAAAGAAGTGTCATGATAGAGTCAGATCGCTGGTAGATAAAGAAGTGTCATGATAGAGTCAGTTCGGTGGTAGATAAAGAAGTGTCATGATAGATTCAGTTCGCTGGTAGATAAAGAAGTGTCATGATAGATTCAGTTCGCTGGTAGATAAAGAAGTGTCATGATAGATTCAGTTCGCTGGTAGATAAAGAAGTGTCATGATAGAGTCAGATCGCTGGTAGATAAAGTAGTGTCATGATAGAGTCAGATCGCTGGTAGATAAAGAAGTGTCATGATAGAGTCAGTTCGCTGGTAGATAAAGAAGTGTCATGATAGATTCAGTTCACTGGTAGATAAAGAAGTGTCATGATAGAGTCAGTTCGCTGGTAGATAAAGAAGTGTCATGATAGAGTCAGTTCGGTGGTAGATAAAGAAGTGTCATGATAGATTCAGTTCGCTGGTAGATAAAGAAGTGTCATGATAGAGTCAGTTCGCTGGTAGATAAAGAAGTGTCATGATAGAGTCAGTTCGGTGGTAGATAAAGAAGTGTCATGATAGATTCAGTTCGCTGGTAGATAAAGAAGTGTCATGATAGAGTCAGTTCGCTGGTAGATAAAGAAGTGTCATGATAGAGTCAGTTCGGTGGTAGATAAAGAAGTGTCATGATAGAGTCAGTTCGGTGGTAGATAAAGAAGTGTCATGATAGAGTCAGTTCACTGGTAGATAAAGAAGTGTCATGATACAGTCAGATCGCTGGTAGATAAAGAAGTGTCATGATAGATTCAGTTCGCTGGTAGATAAAGAAGTGTCATGATACAGTCAGATCGCTGGTAGATAAAGAAGTGTCATGATAGATTCAGTTCGCTGGTAGATAAAGAAGTGTCATGATAGTCAGATCGCTGGTAGATAAAGAAGTGTCATGATAGAGTCAGATCGCTGGTAGATAAAGAAGTATCATGATAGAGTCAGTTCGCTGGTAGATAAAGAAGTGTCATGATAGAGTCAGTTCACTGGTAGATAAAGAAGTGTCATGATACAGTCAGATCGCTGGTAGATAAAGAAGTGTCATGATAGAGTCAGTTCACTGGTAGATAAAGAAGTGTCATGATACAGTCAGATCGCTGGTAGATAAAGAAGTGTCATGATAGATTCAGTTCGCTGGTAGATAAAGAAGTGTCATGATACAGTCAGATCGCTGGTAGATAAAGAAGTGTCATGATAGATTCAGTTCGCTGGTAGATAAAGAAGTGTCATGATAGAGTCAGATCGCTGGTAGATAAAGAAGTGTCATGATAGATTCAGTTCACTGGTAGATAAAGAAGTGTCATGATAGAGTCAGTTCGCTGGTAGATAAAGAAGTATCATGATAGAGTCAGATCGCTGGTAGATAAAGAAGTGTCATGATAGAGTCAGTTCACTGGTAGATAAAGAAGTGTCATGATAGAGTCAGTTCGCTGGTAGATAAAGAAGTATCATGATAGCTGGTTAGGCGTGACAAAGTAGTCTGTTGGATCTCGTAAAACCTTCATTATTATCTGTTCAGTTATCGTTATGTGCTCTCAGTTGGTATTTTGTGTTATGTTCTAAACTGAAAAGCTGCTCTATGCCCATATCTGTTATATCGTTTTATGTTCTTACTTGAAGGATAGTTCTTTGCTTGTATCATCTGGCAGATTGTGTGATGTCCTTATCTTGAAGATTGTCCTTTTTCTGGAAGGCTGTGCTCTAATCTTGTTACAGATCTTGTGAGGGGTTTGAATTGAAAGACTGTGCTTTGCTGAATGAGTCGTGCATTGTTTCTTTTAGCGTTTTCCTATGGGTGTGTCATTACCTTGTTCATGAACCATCAGTCAAGCTTTTGACTCAGTCGGCACGGCTCATCATTTTTGAAGTTGCAGTTATAAATTGTTTATGTTATAAGATGTGCCTACAACTTGTTTATGTTATAAGATGTGCCTACAACTTGTATATGTTATAAGATGTGCCTACAACTTGTTTATGTTATAAGATGTGCCTACAACTTGTTTATGTTATAAGATGTGCCTACAACTTGTTTATGTTATAAGATGTGCCTACAACTTGTTTATGTTATAAGATATGCCTACAACTTGTTTATGTTATAAGATGTGCCTACAACTTGTTTATGTTATAAGATACATTGACAACTTATTTGAGTTGTGAAAACGTATTCGTTGTGTAAGATATATTTGTTATAGGTGTTTATAGATTGTTCATGCAATGGTTGTTTTCTACTAGTTCATGCAAACAATATTGATGAAACTGTGCAGTCTTATTGTGTGCATTTTTGATATCACCAATAAATCAAATAAAATATATTGAAATAACAATGAAGTGATGTCTCGATGTGCCATCATTGATAGTCCATACAAGACAACTTCTAGTCTACATTGATAGCCCATACAAGACAACTTCTAGTCTACATTGATAGTCCATACAAGACAACTGCTAGTCTACATTGATAGTCCATACAAGACAACTCCTAGTCTACATTGATAGTCCATACAAGACAACTCCTAGTCTACATTGATAGTCCATACAAGACAACTGCTAGTCTACATTGATAGTCCATACAAGACAACTCCTAGTCTACATTGATAGTCCATACAAGACAACTCCTAGTCTACATTGATAGTCCATACAAGACAACTCCTAGTCTACATTGATAGTCCATACAAGACAACTGCTAGTCTACATTGATAGTCCATACAAGACAACTGCTAGTCTACATTGATAGTCCATACAAGACAACTCCTAGTCTACAATGCCTTATCATGGTCCCTGAGTTAAATACTTGGTCAATGCCTAGTTAGGACCGTTATATAAGGCAGTGCACAACCTCTACAGGGCTTATCATCATCATGTGCCATACTGGCTGACGCAAGCGATCATACCACAATTATCTGTACTCATTTGCATCGTATCAGTTCTGTCGTTGACTGTTTACTGTGTCATGACACCATGCTATGTAGCATCTTTTCTCTTTGTCGTTTGCGACTTCTCTTACCTAATTTTTGTATTGCCAGGAATAACTTAAGTATTCCAACTTTCCTCTTCTCATGATGTGCCCGAAAAAATAGACTGGTCTTTTGTGTTTTTTATAAGCTCTTTTTGTGTTGGTCTTCTTGAGAAGTTCTCGTTGACCTTTTTAGCCGACAGGAGAACTCTCGACATTCTTCTGAGAAATCTCATCTGGGTGGCCTCTAAACGTCATTTCACTTCTTTATCTACTGTCCATGATACACATCCAAAGTTCAGAGTGGACTCAATATAGCTTTGATGAACTTATTGTCTCCCTCACCTGCACTGACATAGATGTGCTACACAAAATCTTTCCCATTTCCTGAGATGCTACTTTGGCCTGTGCTATTCTGTGCAGGGCGTCTACATTAGGGAATTGCTTTCTTACTTGTGTGTAGAGAAAACTATCCAATGCACCACAAGGAAATGCGGTTGGCTAAGAAGAGGCAAATCATGGGTGGGCCGAACAGAAGATGTCATCAAACAGGTCTGTGGGCTTACCAATATCAACGCTGGCGAGGAGTGGATACCGGTGCCGTCGTCATTCAGGGGCAAACTCTCGTGTATTGTCATACTTGACAGGAAATGTAGGGAACAGAACTCGGTCGTGGTCAATGCGGTGGTCAACGGTCTCATCTTAGATTGCATCGATGATAAAGATGCAGTCATCTATACAGACCGATCCACAATACGTAATCAAAGGAGTACATGGGCATTTACAGCACGCTCGGCGGGCAGGATAGTCAAAGAAGACAGCGGTGCATACGTTATGACCACGAGTATCATGACGAAGGAGGTGATGGCAGTGACCGAGGCCATTCATCTGGTTAGAGTCACAAGACTACACCCACGCATGTGTACTGAGTGATTCGATGAGCGTGATATGAAAAGTAGATGCGGGCTCTGTACGCAAAAAATGGGTAGAGTCATTGCAGAAGTCAAAAATGGGTAGAGTCATTGCAGAAGTCAAAAATGGGTAGAGTCATTGCAGAAGTCAAAAATGGGTAGAGTCATTGCAGAAGTCAAAAATGGGTAGAGTCATTGCAGAAGTCAAAAATGGGTAGAGTCATTGCAGAAGTCAAAAATGGGTAGAGTCATTGCAGAAGTCAAAAATGGGTAGAGTCATTGCAGAAGTCAAAAATGGGTAGAGTCATTGCAGAAGTCAAAAATGGGTAGAGTCATTGCAGAAGTCAAAATGGGTAGAGTCATTGCAGAAGTCAAAAATGGGTAGAGTCATTGCAGAAGTCAAAAATGGGTAGAGTCATTGCAGAAGTCAAAAATGGGTAGAGTCATTGCAGAAGTCAAAAATGGGTAGAGTCATTGCAGAAGTCAAAAATGGGTAGAGTCATTGCAGAAGTCAAAAATGGGTAAGGTCACCGTTGTGTACGTCGCAGGACATGCAGGAGAACGGGGAAATGAGAAAGCGGACAGGTCGGCTAGCTGCACTGACGTTGAAGACATTGAAGACGTTGAAGCTGCACTCCTATTTCATACAGTCACTCTTATTTCACACAAACACTCTTATTTCACACAACCACTCCTATTTCATAAAGCCACCCCTATTTCACACAACCACTCTTATTTCACACAACCACTCCTATTTCATACAACCACTCTTATTTCACTCTCTCTCTCTCTCTCTCTCTCTCTCTGCGATCAGGACTCAGTCAGAGTAAGGATTCCAGACACTCACATGAAGTCAGCTGTCAGGTTTAGTGTGTTGATCGCCCCCACAGACAGAACATCACAATTAGAGTCTGCCAGATCCACTCTGACTGAACACCCGTTAATACGTTGCACTGTGTTCTGCGCCAGTGGCCCAGTGCATCTGATTTCAGCCAGCATTTTTTCAGGTTTGCTTTCCTTAGCCTTTGATTGTCCCCAATCTTCCTGCAAGGCAGCAGATTGTCTTTTCTGTAGGGGGATTCTGCCCTTAGATGGTCGGCCCTCCCAGGTTTACGAGCACCATCTGCACGAATCACTAGAGGTGACTAACACAGACATGCACACACAAAGATATGAGAGGTGACTAACACATACATGCACACACAAAGATATGAGAGGTGATTAACACATACATGCACACACAAAGATATGAGAGGTGACTAACACAGACATGCACACAACGATACTAGCCATGACTAACACCGACACACCTCAAGATATATGTCACATGACTAACATAGACATGCACACACAAAGATATGAGATATCCCTAACCCAGACATGCACACACAAAGATATGACACATGACTAACACAGATACACACTAAGTTATGATATATTACTAAACTCAGACGCACATAAAGATAAGAGACATTATTAACACGGACACACCAAGATATGAGATATGACTAACATGACACACATCTAGATATGAGCCATGGCTAGCACACACACACAACACACACAACACACACACACACACACACAAGCTAAGATTTGAGCCATGGCTAGCACAGAAACACCCCAAGATATGAGCCATGACTAGCACAGAAAAACATTAAGATATGAGTCATGTCTTCACGGAAAAACACCAAGAAATGAGCCAAGTCTAGCACATAAGCACATTGAGGTATCCATATGCTAGGGTTAGTCTGCAGACTCTTCTTAACGTGTGAATCATCGACATACGAGACGCAGGCTTCGATTAACTGTCCACAGGTTTCGTTCAAACAGTTGTCCGGAAATTTGAGAGTACAGTCTGACACGTAGAACTTTCCCTTGCATGCACTGTTCCCGGCTGACTGTTCACAGGTGTCGTTGAAAAAGTTGTCTGTTTCACTTTGAGAGTGCTGTCTGACCCGCAGTACGTTTCCTTGCACGTGCGGTCTGCACTTTCCGGGTCACATATGATGTCACAGCCCTCAGAACACGTCTGTTCGCACTGTAGCCCAAAATTACCATCGGGACAAGTGTCATTACAGGTATAGCCAGGATGTTTACATTGTAGGCATTTTCCGGATTTTTCCCACATAAAGGACAGACACTGAGACAAGACCTGGAGCAATCGTGTCCACACAGTCACTCTTATTTCACACAACCACTCTTATTTCAATCAACCACTCCTATTTCACACAACCACTCTTATTTCACACAACCACTCCTGTTTCACACAACCATTCCAATTTCATACAACCACTCTTATTTCACACAACCACTCCTATTTCACAAAACCACTCTTATTTCACACAACCACTCCTATTTCACACAACCACTCTTATTTCACACAACCACTCCTATTTCACACAACCACTCTTTTTTCACACAACCACTCTTATTTCACACAACCACTCTTATTTCACACAACCACTCTTATTTCACTCAACCACTCCTACGTCATACAACCACTCTTATTTCACAATACCACTCTTATTTCACTCAATCACTCCTATTTCATACAACCACTCTTATTTCACACAACCACTCCTATTTCACTCAACCACTCCTATTTCACACAACCAATCTTATTTCACACAACCACTCTTATTTCACTCAACCACTCCTATTTCACACAACCACTCTTATTTCACACAACCACTCTTATTTCACTCAACCACTCCTACGTCATACAACCACTCTTATTTCACAATACCACTCTTATTTCACTCAACCTCTCCTATTTCATACAACCACTCTTATTTCACACAACCACTCCTATTTCACACAACCACTCCAATTTCATACAACCACTCTTATTTTACACAACCACTCCTATTTCACACAACCACTCCTATTTCACACAAACACTCTTATTTCAACTAAACTACTATTACAACTAGTCATTCCTATATCACAAGCGACCTTTAACCTCCGGTCCTATAAGTCCCACCGGCAGAATACAGTAATGGAGAAATACCAAAATGAACGTGAGTTTTTAGTTATTCCTATTTGAACAAACATTCCTATTTCAATCAACCACTTCTTTTCTATCCAACCACTCCTATTTCAGTGAACCACTCCTATTTTTTTTTTACCAACCACTCCTATTTCTTCAACCAACCATTCCTATTTAAACCAACCACTCCCATCTCAACCAACCACTCCTATTTCAATCAACCACTCCTATTTCAACCAACCACTCCTATTTTTTAAACCAACCACTCCTATTTCAACCAACCACTACCATCTCAATCAACCACTCCTATTTCAATCAACCACTCCTATTTCAACCAACCACTCCTATTTCAAACAAACACTCTTATATCAAGCAACCACTCCTATTTCAACCAACCACTCCCATCTCAACCAACCACTCCTATTTCAACCAACCACTCCCATCTCAACCAACCACTCCTATTTCAATCAATCACTCCTATTTTAACCAACCACTCCTATTTCAGCGAACCACTCCTATTTTTTTTACCAACCACTCTTATTTCAACCAACCACACCCATCTCAACCAACCACTCCTATTTCAACCAACCACTCCTATTTCAATCAACCACTTCTTTTCTATCCAACCACTCCTATTTCAGCGAACCACTCCTATTTTTTTGTTACCAACCACTCCTATTTTTTTTTACCAACCACTCCTATTTCTTCAACCAAATATTCCTATTTCAACCAACACTCCCATCTCAACCAACCACTCCTATTTCAATCAACCACTCCTATTTCAACCAACCACTCCTATTTTTTTAACCAACCACTCCTATTTCAACCAATCACTCCTATTTCAATCAACCACTTCTTTTCTATCCAACCACTCCTATTTCAACGAACCACTCCTATTTTTTTTACCAACCACTCCTATTTTTTTTTTAAATAACCACTCCTATTTCTTCAACCAACCACTCCTATTTCAACCAACCACTCCCACCTCAACCAACCACTCCTATTTCTTCAACCAACCACTCCTATTTCAACCAACCACTCCCACCTCAAACAACCACTCCTATTTCAATCAACCACTCCTATTTCAACCAACCACTCCTATTTCAACCAACCACTCCCATCTCAACCAACCACTCCTATTTCAATCAATCACTCCTATTTTAACCAACCACCTATTTTTTAACCAACCACTCCTATTCCAACCAGCCACTTCTATTTCAACCAACCACTTTTTTTTTAACCAACCACTCCTATTCCAACCAACCATTCCTATTCCAACCAGCCACTTCTATTTCAACCAACCACCTATTTTTAACCATCCACTCCTATTCCAACCAGCCTCTTCTATTTCAACCAAACACCTATTTTTTTCCAACCAACCACTCCTATTCCAACCAGCCACTTCTATTTCAACCAAACACCTATTTTTTTCCACCCAACCATTCCCACTTGAAACATCCATTCCCTCGCTCGCACACTTTTTCCACAATCAGGATCTGCAATATTCGTGTTTTCCTGTATTCTATTTATACTTATATCAGAGAGATACATGATAAATTGTTATATTTATATCAGAGAGATACATGAGAAATTGTTATACTTATATCACAGAGATACATGAGAAATTGTTATACTTATATCAGAGAGATACATGAGAAATTGTTATACTTATATCAGAGAGATACGTGAGAAATTGTTATACTTAAATCAGAGAGATACATGAGAAATTGTTATACTTATATTAGAGACTGCAGATACATGAGAAATTGCTATACTTATATCAGAGACTGCAGATACATGAGAAATTGCTATACTTATATCAGAGACTGCAGATACATGAGAAATTGCTATACTTATATCAGAGACTGCGGATACATGAGAAATTGCTATACTTATATTAGAGACTGCAGATACATGAGAAATTGCTATACTTATATCAGAGACTGCAGATACATGAGAAATTGCTATACTTATATCAGAGACTGCAGATACATGAGAAATTGCTATACTTATATCAGAGACTGCAGATACATGAGAAATTGCTATACTTATATCAGAGACTGCAGATACATGAGAAATTGCTATACTTATATTAGAGACTGCAGATACATGAGAAATTGCTATACTTATATCAGAGACTGCAGATACATGAGAAATTGCTATACTTATATCAGAGACTGCAGATACATGAGAAATTGCTATACTTATATCAGAGACTGCAGATACATGAGAAATTGCTATACTTATATCAGAGACTGCGGATACATGAGAAATTGCTATACTTATATTAGAGACTGCAGATACATTAGAAATTGCTATACTTATATCAGAGACTGCAGATACATGAGAAATTAGAGACAGACATACTGTATATAAGAGACATCATTTTGAATAAATGATAGAAACATGAAACAATCAACTCTATGAGAGACATCCATCTCATTAAATGATAGAAACATGAAACAATCAACTCTATGAGAGACATCCTTCTCATTAAATGATAGAAACATGAAACAATCAACTCTATGAGAGACATCCTTCTCATTAAATGATAGAAACATGAAACAAGCAACTCTATGAGAGACATCCTTCTCATTAAATGAAAGTATTGGAGAAAAAGAAATGTCTTCAAAATAAAAATATGAGTGCTTGTTTCAACCCACTTTCAGAAAAGCAAAATGTAGATCGTAATACATGTCATGTGTGTTCATTCTACACAGCTCATTTCACTTTAATTGTCTTGTTATAACATCATGTATTCATTGTCCTTCCCCAGGGCTGCAAGTCGTAAGCTCAACAAATGCAACATGTGTATAATACACATGACTTGTCATCTATTTTTGTAAACTTACCTTGCATACCATCAATAGATTATATAAGTTAGATATATATATATATATATATATGCTCTTTATAAGATTAACTCTTTAACTACATCATCATTATCATCATCAGGTGTCATGCGGGTTGGTGTAGGTGATCATCTCTCTCCACATCACTTAGTCCTTCATGCGTGTCACCATTTCAGTACGGTACGTTTTTATCAATGCAATGGAATAGATTCCAGAGACTGTGATTGTGCAGCTGCTGTTGATGTAGAGACTTTTAATTAGGTCGGTTAGATCTTGGCTTACTCAATTTGTTATTAGTATCTCCCACAGTTGTTTTCTGTTTACTCTGCCGAATGCTTTTCCTGGTCAATGAAGGCTATGTATAAGTTTTGATTGTGTTCTGTCGTTTTTTTTCTGCAAGCTGTTTTAATGTGAATAGTACGTCGGTACACCCTCTGTTTTTTCGGAACCCCATTTGAGAATCGCTTAACTGTAGTTCTATTATTGGTCTCAGCCTTTTTTCCAAGATTTTGGCGTATAGCTTTCCTACATGGCTGAGAAGAGATATACCTCTATATTGATTGCAGTCTCTTTTGCTACCTTTCTTTTTCCATATTGGTATGATGATTGCCTGTTGCCAGTCTTCTGGGGCTTTTTGTTGGTGCCATGCTACATTGAATATTCTGTGCAGCCATGGAACTCCTGTTTCTCCTGCTGCTGCTATTATTTTTATTGGTATGTTATCTATCCCCGATGCTTTATTTATGATTGCATATTTAATTACTTCTTCGATTTCCTCTTTCATGATGTTGGGTTCAGTATTTGTGAGTTCTAGCGTGGTTTTTGTTGTCTTGTTGGTAGTTGGTATGTTTAACATGTCTTCAAAATATTCTTTCCATCTCTGTTGCATACATTGGTTATTTGATATTGGCTGTCCGTCTTTGTCATTTATCAGCTCAGTAGGTTCATGGTTTTCTTTTCTCGCTCTTGTGGCTTTTACTGCTTTGTAGAAATCTCTTGTGGCTGTCTTGAAGTCCCTGCTCATGTTTTGTCAGAATTCTGTCCAGTTCCTTTGCTTAGCTTCTTTGATCAGCATTTTAACTCTTTTTCGAACTAAGGCATATTTTTCATATTTTTCTTGGTTCTTGTTCTCCCTCCAATTTTTAAACAGTTTCTTCTTTTCTTTAATTGCTTCTCTGATTGTTTTGTTCCACCACGGGGTGCTCTTTTTCCCTTCTCTTGTTCTAAGCTTCGTTCCACAAACTGTTTTAGAGATGTTGGTTACTGTTTCCTTAAATTCTTTCCACTCTTCTTCTACTGTGCTTACTTCGTTAGGGAGTTTCTTGAATTCCTCTGTTAGTTTTTCCTCTAGGGTTTTCTCTTGATCTTTTAATTGTTTTATTTTATTGTCTGTTATTTTTGCTTATTTTGATTGTTTATGAATCTTCTCTTTGTTTTTGACTGTCTGAGTGTAATCATAACCATCTTGTGATCCGTGTCGTCTGTAATATTTGGGATTACTCTACTGTCGGTTACTCTTTTCTTGTTCTGTTGTCTTGTTAGTATAAAATCTATCTGGCTTCTGCATGTTGTGTCATTCCATATGTACCAGGTGTATACTTGCGACTCTCTGTGTTTGAAGAATGTGTTGGTGATAAATAAATCATTTTGATGACATATTTCCAGCAGTCTGCTTCCATTACGTTTATTTCAGCTAGGACACTAACGGGTCCCATGATATCCCTGTTCTCACTGTTGCGTTTCCCAAGCCTTCCATTAAAATCTCCATCACTAACTTGGCGTCACTTTCATCAATCTTGTTAATAATTTCATTCAATGTGTCGTAGAATTCTTCCGTCTTTTTCCTTGTTGTTGCACGGTGCATAAATCTGTATTTAGATTGTTTTTCAATCGTCTTCTATTAGTCTGATTTTGATCATTCTTTCTGAATGGTATTTTATTTCTAGAATGTGCTTTGCAAGTTCTGGATCGATGATAAAATACTCAGTGTGTGCTTTTTCTGTGTTGTCAACTCCTGAAAATATTTTCGTGTAGTTCATGTGTATTTTCTTTATCTGTTGTCCTTTTACTCTGGTGTCCGCTAATCCTAGTATTTTAATTTTCCTTTTTGACATTTCTTCTATTAGTTCAACTTCTTTATTTGTTTATTCCGCAAATGTTGATGGTTGCTACTTTATGTTTATCTCCATCTTCTGGGATTTCTCTGAGCATAAAAACGTGTACCCCTTACCGACCTGCTGAGTCAGTCGTTAGTTAAGGACTTAACTTAAAAAATACACATTTTCTATAGTAACATATTTTGTATATTATAATGGTACATCAAAGTCTTCTATTGCAACAAACCCTGTCACCACGGAAAAAATTTCTTAGCCAGTCTGTTCTGAATAAACGGAGCAGACTTGGTGGTGAAGTGAGGTCTTGATCAGCTGTAGGTCGTTAGACTCTGCCAAGAATGCAGAATTCATAGCTGATTAGATGTAATAATAGACATGTTAGTTATTTTATCGGTCAACTATGAGTTGTCCTCTTTGGCTCAGTCAATGTTTCCTTGATAAACACAGCCCTTACTCTGCGACAGAACTAGCACAGCAGCAGAGGACAACAAGACAATAACCAAGAGACAGAGATAGATATAAGGTGTAACAAAGCAAGCCAAGTTATAGGCCAAGTATCAACACTATTGAAAAACAAAGCAATAACTACGGAAGCAAAAAGGGCAATATACAAATCAATTTTTCTACCAACTCTGTGCTATCAGTGCCAGAATTGGACGCTGGACTCTAGAACAATAAGAAAGATAACGACCACCGAAATGAAATGTGTCAGAAGAATGGCAGGAAACAGCTTAAGGGACAGAGTAAGAAACACTGACCTGAGGAAGAAACTCGAAATTGAACCAGCCATCGAATACATAAAGAAACAACAGATAAATTGGTTCGGCCACATAACAAGACAGAAAGAACTAACAATGAATCAAAGAGCCATAAACAAACGCTACGAAAACGCCAGATTAAGAGGAAGACCGAGAAAGAGATGGATAAAGGGAATACTAGAGTCACTAGGAGGAATAACATCAGAAGAGGCCAACAGAAGAGCAAAGAATCGCAGATTGTTTCTCCCCTCGACGCCAACGGCAACAGAGGAAGGATAGAAGCAGAAGAAGAATGTTCCCTTTGCTGTTGAGCCATCCCAAGTGGCTTTCATGTCAGAATTTTTACTGACAACGCAATGGGCCAGATAAACAGCTCATTCATTGTCTATCTATCTTGTGTCCTTTCGAGCCGAAGACGGCACATAGGGCAGAACCACAATCTCAAAAAACAGAAACCTTGCGTGCCAAAATGGCACATATTGCAGAGATCACTGTTTCTAAAATCTATGGCTCTGTTTCCATAACAATACTTTTTACAATGACAGCTTGTCAAGCCATCGATCAACCTCCTTAGTCGCCTCTTACAACATGTCTGGAAGGTCACAGTGTCACTATTCTTTACTTCCCTCATAATGAGGTCCAGGTAACATTCATTGTGGATGTTCTTATATATATATATATATATATATATATATATATATATATATATATATATATATATATATATATATATATATATATATAAATGTCGTAGGATATGACCTCCTACGGCAACCGGTGCGGCACATAATGATCAGGACAGATCTTTGACATACAGACAATTAGACAACTAAAGTAGAACTACAAAAATAAAATCAAAAACTGTATTTTAATTCCAATCCAAATTGTATTTGTATGTTTTTGGCACCATTGATTTGCATATTTACGGTGAGCTCATAAATTAGCTCCAGAACAGATTGCACAAAAGCGGTGTCTGGTAACAAAATGATACAAAAACAAAGTTAACAAAAATATGTATAAATGAAAGTTAGAAATCTATTAGTACCATTGACAATAATAAAATAAAGATAGGCTGAAGCGAGATAAGTCAAAATAAGTGAACCAAATCAAATGGAAAAACAAGTTTATAGTTGAACAAGAAATAAATAAAGACTGTGTTAAGAATGGTTCGTCCTGTGTGCGTTTCAACAACTGGAATGGCCGGACTAATTTAATAGAGAAATAGTAGGTTTCTATACATTGCTGGTCTTTCGTTGAGATGGGAGACAATAACATTTAGAAGTCTGTTGGGTTGGGTTTGTGGGTTTCCAGAACACGATCTGGGTCTTCTTCCACATCTTCTTCCAGGGTGGGTCTCGGCACTACACACTGCTCTCTGGAGTTCCCGTTCCTATGGGGAAGCAGAAAGGTTGTGTTTAGTTTTGGCGAGAGTTGGGGAGTGTGTGTTTAGTGTTGGGGAGTGTGTGTTTAGTGTTGGGGAGTGTGTGTTTAGTGTTGTGGAGTGTGTGTTTATAGTTGGGGAGTGCGTGTTTAGTGTTGGGGGAGTGTGTTTAGTGTTGGGGGTGTGTTTAGTGTTGGGGAGTGTGTGTTTAGTGTTGGGGCGTGTGTTTAGTGTTGAGGGGTGTGTGTTTAGTGTTGGGGAGTGTGTGTTTAGTGTTGGGGAGTGTGTGTTTAGTGTTGGAGAGCGTGTTTTTAGTGTTGGGGGTGTGTTTAGTGCTGGGGAGTGTATTTAGTTTTGGGAAGTGTATCTTTAGTGTTGGGGAGTATGTGTTTAGTTTTGGAAAGTATGTGTTTAGTGCTGGGGAGTGTGTGTTTAGTGTTAGGTGGGGGGGTGTTTAGTGCTGGGGAGTGTGTGTTTAAGGGTGGGGAGTATGTGTTTAGTGTTGGGGAGTATGTGTTTAGTGTTGGAAAATGTGTGTTTAGTGTTGGGAAGTGTGTGTTTAGTGTTAGGGGGGGGTGTTTAGTGTTGGGAAGTATGTGTTTAGTGTTGGAAAGTGTGTGTTTAGTGTTGGGAAGTGTGTATTTAGTGTTGGGAAGTGTGTATTTAGTTTTGGTAAGTATGTGTTTAGTGTTGGGAAGTGTGTGTTTAGTGTTGGGGAGGGGGGTGTGTTTAGTGCTGGGGAGTGTACTTAGTTTTGGGAAGTGTGTGTTTAGTATTGGGGAGGGGGGTGTGTTTAGTGCTGGGGAGTGTACTTAGTGTTGGGAAGTATGTGTTTAGTGTTGGGGAGGGGGGTGTGTTTAGTGCTGGGGAGTGTACTTAGTGTTGGGAAGTATGTGTTTAGTGTTGGGGAGGGGGGTGTGTTTAGTGCTGGGGAGTGTACTTAGTTTTGGGAAGTGTGTGTTTAGTATTGGGGAGTGTGTGTTTAGTGTTGAGTAGTGTGTGTTCAGTGTTGGGGAGTTTATTTAGTTTTGGGAAGTGTGTTTTTAGTGTTGGGGAGTTTATTTAGTATTGGGGAGTGTGTGTTTAGTGTTGGGTAGTGTGTGTTCAGTGTTGGGGAGTTTATTTAGTTTTGGGGAGCGTGTGTTTAGTGTTGGGAAGTTTATTTAGTATTGGGGAGTGTGTGTTCAGTGTTGGGGAGTGTGTGTTCAGTGTTGGGGAGTGTGTGTTCAGTGTTGGGGAGTGTGTGTTCAGTGTTGGGGAGTGTGTGTTCAGTGTTGGGGAGTGTGTGTTCAGTGTTGGGGAGTGTGTGTTCAGTGTTGGGGAGTGTGTGTTCAGTATTGGGGAGTGTGTATTTAGTGTTGGGGAGTTTATTTAGTATTGGGGAGTGTGTGCTCAGTGTTGGGGAGTGTGTGTTCAGTGTTGGGAAGTGTGTGTTTAGTGTTGGGGAGTGTGTGTCTAGTAATGAATAACTTATTGTATGTTTACCTCAGTGATAAAACTGAGGGGATCAATACATATTCAATAATTGAGCTGAAGGCATATAACGACTCAAAGCTGACTGTTGGACTTATGCTCAGTGTACAAGAGCAGATCAAAACCCTAAACAATTCTCCCTTTAAGGCTATGCAAAAGACTTCGTTAATTGAGTGGAAATTACAAAAGGGGAGACGATCCCAATACTGAATAGCGTCGGGCCAGGGTTAGATATATTGATCGAAAGAAATGGAAGCTTGTTGTAAAACATGGACGGCACAACTTACTTCTATTTGATAGCGGACGAGAGATGGCTTTATAGTGAGGCCAACAAACAAGCAGAACAACAGAGACGTTGCCATGGATACATGTCAACAATCAAGCAAAACTGCAGAGATGTTGCCGTGGATACATGTCAACAATCAAGTATAAGATGTTGCCGTGGATAATGGCAAAAAATAAGTAGAGCAACAGAGATGTTGCAGTGGATGCATGTCAACAAACAAGTACAACAACAGAGACGTTGTCATGGATACATGTCAACAAACAAGTAGAGACGTCTCCATGGATACATGTCAACAAACAAGTAGAGACGTCTCCATGGATACATGTCAACAAACAAGTAGAGACGTCTCCATGGATACATGTCAGGTTTACCTGTCAACCTTGACTCCCTTGCTGGGATCCTCAGGATCCCTGTGACTAATGTAGATGGCGTCACGTGACGCCATGGAAGGGCACTCCTCGTAGTAGTTGTGTGGACTAATGATCACGCTGATGTGGTTCCCTACTGCTGCAGTGTTGGGGAGGTCCTCGGAATGCGGGATGTGATGGAAACCAGCTGTGAGCCACACAGCCATGTCCTGACAGTGGATTAATAAGTAATTGGCTTTAGCAACGAGTAAGTTACATTATCAAGGTGGGACATCTAGTCCCTATAGGTCAACAACAAAAATAACTATCACCTCAAAGAAATATCTCATTCAGAGTAGATTCATTCCCATGTTGTTCTTTTAGTGCTAAATATGGTCACTTACGACTAACCATCAATGAAAGCATGTCACAGAGATGAGATGTCTGAGAAAAGCGATTGGAGTAACCAGAAAAGACAGAATCAGAAATGATATTATAAGAGAAAGATTAGGCATTGAGCCAATCCTAAGCTAAATACAGAAACAACAAATAAACTGGTTTGTCCATCTAAAAAGAATGCTGTGTGATTTCTTATCATACAAAACGTATATTAATAGAGGGGAAGGGAGAAGAGCAAGAGGCAGACCCACAGTAAGATGGACAGACAACGTCAAAGAAACGCTACAAACATTAATTGACAATGAGTGAAGAAACTGACAGAAGGGCAAGAGGCAGACCCAGAGTAAGATGGACAGACAACGTCAAAGAAACGCTACAAACATTAATTGACAATGAGTGAAGAAACTGACAGAAGGGCAAGAGGCAGACCCAGAGTAAGATGGACAGACAACGTCAAAGAAACGCTACAAACATTAATTGACAATGAGTGAAGAAACTGACAGAAGGGCAAGAGGCAGACCCAGAGTAAGATGGACAGACAACGTCAAAGAAACGCTACAAACATTAATTGACAATGAGTGAAGAAACTGACAGAAGGGCAAGAGGCAGACCCAGAGTAAGATGGACAGACAACGTCAAAGAAACGCTACAAACATTAATTGACAATGAGTGAAGAAACTGACAGAAGGGCAAGAACTAAAACTTTGCATCTCCCTCGACACCCGAATGAGTACAAGAGGAAGAGAAGAAAGAAAAAGTATAAGGTGGTCTCTGATAAAGACAAATGTTTCTGGAAACATGTAACAGACACATGTAACAGGCACATGTAACAGACACATGTAACAGGCACATGTAACAGACACATGTAACAGGCACATGTAACAGGCACATGTAACAGGCACATGTAACAGGCACATGTAACAGACACATGTAACAGGCACATGTAACAGGCACATGTAACAGACACATGTAACAGGCACATGTAACAGACACATGTAACAGGCACATGTAACAGACACATGTAACAGACACATGTAACAGACACATGTAACAGGCACATGTAACAGGCACATGTAACAGACACATGTAACAGGCACATGTAACAGGCACATGTAACAGGCACATGTAACAGACACATGTAACAGGCACATGTAACAGGCACATGTAACAGGCACATGTAACAGGCACATGTAACAGGCACATGTAACAGGCACATGTAACAGGCACATGTAACAGACACATGTAACAGGCACATGTAACAGACACATGTAACAGGCACATGTAACAGGCACATGTAACAGACACATGTAACAGGCACATGTAACAGGCACATGTAACAGGCACATGTAACAGGCACATGTAACAGGCACATGTAACAGGCACATGTAACAGGCACATGTAACAGGCACATGTAACAGACACATGTAACAGGCACATGTAACAGGCACATGTAACAGACACATGTAACAGGCACATGTAACAGGCACATGTAACAGACACATGTAACAGACACATGTAACAGACACATGTAACAGGCACATGTAACAGGCACATGTAACAGACACATGTAACAGGCACATGTAACAGGCACATGTAACAGACACATGTAACAGGCACATGTAACAGGCACATGTAACAGACACATGTAACAGACACATGTAACAGACACATGTAACAGGCACATGTAACAGGCACATGTAACAGACACATGTAACAGGCACATGTAACAGACACATGTAACAGACACATGTAACAGGCACATGTAACAGGCACATGTAACAGACACATGTAACAGACACATGTAACAGGCACATGTAACAGGCACATGTAACAGACACATGTAACAGGCACATGTAACAGACACATGTAACAGACACATGTAACAGGCACATGTAACAGACACATGTAACAGACACATGTAACAGGCACATGTAACAGGCACATGTAACAGACACATGTAACAGGCACATGTAACAGACACATGTAACAGACACATGTAACAGACACATGTAACAGGCACATGTAACAGACACATGTAACAGACACATGTAACAGGCACATGTAACAGACACATGTAACAGGCACATGTAACAGACACATGTAACAGGCACATGTAACAGACACATGTAACAGACACATGTAACAGGCACATGTAACAGACACATGTAACAGGCACATGTAACAGACACATGTAACAGACACATGTAACAGACACATGTAACAGGCACATGTAACAGATACATGTAACAGGCACATGTAACAGGCACATGTAACAGGCACGTGTAACAGGCACATGTAACAGGCACATGTAACAGGCACATGTAACAGACACATGTAACAGGCACATGTCACATTCATTGTAACAGATATCCTGAATAAGTTATAGACATTTGTTTAGTTCTCTTGGGCCGAAGATAGCCCATAGGCCGGAAGTCATAGTTCTCTTGGACAGAAGATAGCCCATAGGCCGGAAGTCATAGTTCTCTTGGGCCGAAGATAGTCCATAGGCCGGAAGTCATAGTTCTCTTGGGCCGAAGATAGCCCATAGGCCGGAAGTCATAGTTCTCTTGGGCTGAAGATAGCCCATAGGCCGGAAGTCATAGTTCTCTTGGGCCGAAGATAGTCCATAGGCCGGAAGTCATAGTTCTCTTGGGCCGAAGATAGCCCATAGGCCGGAAGTCATAGTTCTCTTGGACCGAAGATAGCCCATAGGCCGGAAGTCATAGTTCTCTTGGGCCGAAGATAGCCCATAGGCCGGAAGTCATAGTTCTCTTGGGCCGAAGATAGCCCATAGGCCGGAAGTCATAGTTCTCTTGGACCGAAGATAGCCCATAGGCCGGAAGTCATAGTTCTCTTGGACCGAAGATAGCCATAGGCCGGAAGTCATAGTTCTCTTGGACCGAAGATAGCCCATAGGCCGGAAGTCATAGTTCTCTTGGACCGAAGATAGCCCATAGGCCGGAAGTCATAGTTCTCTTGGACCGAAGATAGCCCATAGGCCGGAAGTCATAGTTCTCTTGGGCCGAAGATAGCCCATAGGCCGGAAGTCATAGTTCTCTTGGGCTGAAGATAGCCCATAGACCGGAAGTCATAGTTCTCTTGGGCCGAAGATAGCCCATAGGCCGGAAGTCATAGTTCTCTTGGACCGAAGATAGCCCATAGGCCGGAAGTCATAGTTCTCTTGGGCCGAAGATAGCCCATAGGCCGGAAGTCATAGTTCTCTTGGGCCGAAGATAGCCCATAGGCCGGAAGTCATAGTTCTCTTGGGCCGAAGATAGTCCATAGGCCGGAAGTCATAGTTCTCTTGGACCGAAGATAGCCCATAGGCCGGAAGTCATAGTTCTCTTGGACCGAAGATAGCCCATAGGCCGGAAGTCATAGTTCTCTTGGACCGAAGATAGCCCATAGGCCGGAAGTCATAGTTCTCTTGGGCCGAAGATAGCCCATAGGCCGGAAGTCATAGTTCTCTTGGGCTGAAGATAGCCCATAGACCGGAAGTCATAGTTCTCTTGGGCCGAAGATAGCCCATAGGCCGGAAGTCATAGTTCTCTTGGGCCGAAGATAGCCCATAGGCCGGAAGTCATAGTTCTCTTGGGCCGAAGATAGCCCATAGGCCGGAAGTCATAGTTCTCTTGGGCCGAAGATAGTCCATAGGCCGGAAGTCATAGTTCTCTTGGGCCGAAGATAGCCCATAGACCGGAAGTCATAGTTCTCTTGGGCCGAAGATAGTCCATAGACCGGAAGTCATAGTTCTCTTGGGCCGAAGATAGTCCATAGGCCGGAAGTCATAGTTCTCTTGGGCCGAAGATAGCCCATAGGCCGGAAGTCATAGTTCTCTTGGGCCGAAGATAGTCCATAGGCCGGAAGTCATAGTTCTCCACAATTCACGAATTGCTGCTAGTTCTTGCATTTCTTGGTTGTTTCTTAGTCCCATGGTTGAGCCTTCCCTAGTAATTGTTCTGCGTAGCGATTCTTTATTCTGCCCTGTTTTCTTTCACCAGGTGATTTCCACATGAATGCCTGACTTGTCTTTCTTCATTCATTCTCAGCACATGACCGATGTATTTCCAGCGCACTCTTCTTATCAAACTCGACACGTATTCTCGTTTAGCTTCCTCTCTTATCTTCCTGTTTATGTATGCTCTCCAACTTGTGTTTCACATTCTTCATTGACTTGTATTTTTAAAGCATTGAGATGCTCAGCTGTTTCATTCATTGCGAGTTACATTTTAATTGAACGTGGAAGGGCAAACTATGTTGTTGTTCTTATTATTTCGGGTCAAGCCGAGACAGTCACCATGGTAACAGTATGTAAACATGAAAATGAAATCCCTTCATTCGTGTTATTTCGGGTCAAGCCGAGACAGTCACCATGGTAACAGTATGTAAACATGAAAATGAAAGAATAATAACCGTGTCTACAATGTCCTCGTCATCGTCAATGAAAGAGCTGAAGTTAACAACAGGGTTCAGGTTGTCCAACATCCCGTAGATGGAGCTGCTCGAGTGCTCTTCATCTTTACGTTTGGTGACGGCCATGTGGTGACGGGCCCAGGAAATGCTCCTTTCAATTCCCAAGTTCTCCTCAATACTGGTCTTAGTCATTCCTTGTACCTCGATTCTGTGGAGAGAGATAAGTTGATAGAACAACAGATATTATTGGAGATGTGAACATATATAAGTTGATAGAACAACAGATAGTATTGGAGATGTGAACAGATATAAGTTTATAGAACAACAGACATTATTGGAGATGTGAACAGATATAAGTTGAAAGAAAAACAGATATTATTGGAGATGTGAACAGATATAAGTTTATAGAACAACAGACATTATTGGAGATGTGAACAGATATAAGTTGAAAGAAAAACAGATATTATTGGAGATGTGAACAGATATAAGTTTATAGAACAACAGACATTATTGGAGATGTGAACAGATATAAGTTGAAAGAAAAACAGATATTATTGGAGATGTGAACATAGATAAGTTGATAGAACAACAGATATTATTGGAGATGTGAAAAGAGATAAGTTGATAGAACAACAGACATTATTGGAGATGTGAACAGATATAAGTTGATAGAATAACAGACATTGTTAAAGATGTGGACAGATATAAGTTGATAGAACAACAGACATTATTGGAGATGTGAACAGATATAAGTTGATAGAATAACAGACATTGTTGGAGATGTGGACAGATATAAGTTGATAGAATAACAGACAGTGTTGGAGATGTGGACAGATATAAGTTGATAGAATAATAGACAGTGTTGGAGATGTGAACAGATATAAGTTAATAAAATAACAGACAGTGTTGGAGATATGAACAGATATAAGTTGATAGAACAACTGACATTGTTGGAGATGTGAACAGATATAAGTTGATAGAACAACATACATTGTTGGAGATGTGAACAGATATAAGTTGATAGAACAACAGACATTGTTGGAGATGTGAACAGATAAAAGTTGATAGAACAATAGACAGTGTTGGAGATGTGAACAGATATAAGTTGATAGAACAACAGACATTGTTGGAGATGTGAACAGATATAAGTTGATAGAACAACAGACATTGTTGGAGATGTGAATAGAGATAATTTGATAGAGCAACAGATATTATTGGAGATGTGAACAGATATAAGTTGATAGAACGACAGACATTGTTGGAGATGTGAACAGATATAAGTTGATAGAACAATAGACAGTGTTGGAGATGTGAACAGATATAAGTTGATAGAACAACAGACAGTGTTGGAGATGTGAACAGATATAAGTTGATAGAACAACAGACAGTTTTGGAGATGTGAACAGATATAAGTTGATAGAACAATACACATTATTGGAGATGTGAATGTAGATAATTTGATAGAACAACAGACAGTGTTGGAGATGTGAACAGATAAAAGTTGATAGAACAATAGACATTTTTGGAGATGTGAACAGATAAAAGTTGATAGAACAGACATTGTTGGAGATGTGAACAGATATAAGTTGATAGAACAACAGACAGTGTTGGAGATGTGAACAGATATAAGTTGATAGAACAACAGACATTGTTGGAGATGTGAATGGAGATAATTTGATAGAACAACAGACAGTGTTGGAGATGTGAACATATATAAGTTGATAGAACAAAAGACAGTGTTGGAGATGTGAATGGAGATAAGTTGATAGAACAACAGACATTATTGGAGATGTGAACAGATATAAGATATAGAATAACAGACATTGTTGGAGATGTGGACAGATATAAGTTGATAGAACAACAGACATTATTGGAGATGTGAACAGATATAAGTTGATAGAATAACAGACATTGTTGGAGATGTGGACAGATATAAGTTGATAGAATAACAGACATTGTTGGAGATGTGGACAGATATAAGTTGATAGAATAACAGACAGTGTTGGAGATGTGGACAGATATATAAGTTGATAGAATAATAGACAGTGTTGGAGATGTGAACAGATATAAGTTAATAAAATAACAGACAGTGTTGGAGATATGAACAGATATAAGTTGATAGAACAACTGACATTGTTGGAGATGTGAACAGATAGAAGTTGATAGAACAACATACATTGTTGGAGATGTGAATGGAGATAATTTGATAGAACAACAGATATTATTGGAGATGTGAACAGATATAAGTTGATAGAACGACAGACATTGTTGGAGATGTGAACAGATATAAGTTGATAGAACAATAGACAGTGTTGGAGATGTGAACAGATATAAGTTGATAGAACAACAGACAGTGTTGGAGATGTGAACAGATATAAGTTGATAGAACAACAGACAGTTTTGGAGATGTGAACAGATATAAGTTGATAGAACAATACACATTATTGGAGATGTGAATGGAGATAATTTGATAGAACAACAGACAGTGTTGGAGATGTGAACAGATAAAAGTTGATAGAACAATAGACATTTTTGGAGATGTGAACAGATATAAGTTGATAGAATAACAGACATTGTTAAAGATGTGGACAGATATAAGTTGATAGAACAACAGACATTATTGGAGATGTGAACAGATATAAGTTGATAGAATAACAGACATTGTTGGAGATGTGGACAGATATAAGTTGATAGAATAACAGACAGTGTTGGAGATGTGGACAGATATAAGTTGATAGAATAATAGACAGTGTTGGAGATGTGAACAGATATAAGTTAATAAAATAACAGACAGTGTTGGAGATATGAACAGATATAAGTTGATAGAACAACTGACATTGTTGGAGATGTGAACAGATATAAGTTGATAGAACAACATACATTGTTGGAGATGTGAACAGATATAAGTTGATAGAACAACAGACATTGTTGGAGATGTGAACAGATAAAAGTTGATAGAACAATAGACAGTGTTGGAGATGTGAACAGATATAAGTTGATAGAACAACAGACATTGTTGGAGATGTGAACAGATATAAGTTGATAGAACAACAGACATTGTTGGAGATGTGAATAGAGATAATTTGATAGAACAACAGATATTATTGGAGATGTGAACAGATATAAGTTGATAGAACGACAGACATTGTTGGAGATGTGAACAGATATAAGTTGATAGAACAATAGACAGTGTTGGAGATGTGAACAGATATAAGTTGATAGAACAACAGACAGTGTTGGAGATGTGAACAGATATAAGTTGATAGAACAACAGACAGTTTTGGAGATGTGAACAGATATAAGTTGATAGAACAATACACATTATTGGAGATGTGAATGTAGATAATTTGATAGAACAACAGACAGTGTTGGAGATGTGAACAGATAAAAGTTGATAGAACAATAGACATTTTTGGAGATGTGAACAGATAAAAGTTGATAGAACAGACATTGTTGGAGATGTGAACAGATATAAGTTGATAGAACAACAGACAGTGTTGGAGATGTGAACAGATATAAGTTGATAGAACAACAGACATTGTTGGAGATGTGAATGGAGATAATTTGATAGAACAACAGACAGTGTTGGAGATGTGAACATATATAAGTTGATAGAACAAAAGACAGTGTTGGAGATGTGAATGGAGATAAGTTGATAGAACAACAGACATTATTGGAGATGTGAACAGATATAAGATATAGAATAACAGACATTGTTGGAGATGTGGACAGATATAAGTTGATAGAACAACAGACATTATTGGAGATGTGAACAGATATAAGTTGATAGAATAACAGACATTGTTGGAGATGTGGACAGATATAAGTTGATAGAATAACAGACAGTGTTGGAGATGTGGACAGATATAAGTTGATAGAATAACAGACAGTGTTGGAGATGTGGACAGATATATAAGTTGATAGAATAATAGACAGTGTTGGAGATGTGAACAGATATAAGTTAATAAAATAACAGACAGTGTTGGAGATATGAACAGATATAAGTTGATAGAACAACTGACATTGTTGGAGATGTGAACAGATAGAAGTTGATAGAACAACATACATTGTTGGAGATGTGAATGGAGATAATTTGATAGAACAACAGATATTATTGGAGATGTGAACAGATATAAGTTGATAGAACGACAGACATTGTTGGAGATGTGAACAGATATAAGTTGATAGAACAATAGACAGTGTTGGAGATGTGAACAGATATAAGTTGATAGAACAATACACATTATTGGAGATGTGAATGTAGATAATTTGATAGAACAACAGACAGTGTTAGAGATGTGAACAGATATAAGTTGATAGAACAACAGACAGTTTTGGAGATGTGAACAGATATAAGTTGATAGAACAATACACATTATTGGAGATGTGAATGGAGATAATTTGATAGAACAACAGACAGTGTTGGAGATGTGAACAGATAAAAGTTGATAGAACAATAGACATTTTTGGAGATGTGAACAGATAAAAGTTGATAGAACAGACATTGTTGGAGATGTGAACAGATATAAGTTGATAGAACAACAGACAGTGTTGGAGATGTGAACAGATATAAGTTGATAGAACAACAGACATTGTTGGAGATGTGAATGGAGATAATTTGATAGAACAACAGACAGTGTTGGAGATGTGAACATATATAAGTTGATAGAACAAAAGACAGTGTTGGAGATGTGAATGGAGATAAGTTGATAGAACAACAGACATTATTGGAGATGTGAACAGATATAAGATATAGAATAACAGACATTGTTGGAGATGTGGACAGATATAAGTTGATAGAACAACAGACATTATTGGAGATGTGAACAGATATAAGTTGATAGAATAACAGACAGTGTTGGAGATGTGGACAGATATAAGTTGATAGAACAACTTACATTGTTGGAGATGTGAACAGATATAAGTTGATAGAACAACATACATTGTTGGAGATGTGAACAGATATAAGTTGATAGAACAACAGACATTGTTGGAGATGTGAACAGATATAAGTTGATAGAACGACAGACATTGTTGGAGATGTGAACAGATATAAGTTGATAGAACAACAGACAGTGTTGGAGATGTGAACAGATATAAGTTGATAGAACAACAGACAGTGTTGGAGATGTGAACAGATATAAGTTGATAGAACAATACACATTATTGGAGATGTGAATGTAGATAATTTGATAGAACAACAGACAGTGTTGGAGATGTGAACAGATAAAAGTTGATAGAACAATAGACATTTTTGGAGATGTGAACAGATAAAAGTTGATAGAACAGACATTGTTGGAGATGTGAACAGATAAAAGTTGATAGAACAATAGACATTTTTGGAGATGTGAACAGATAAAAGTTGATAGAACAGACTTTGTTGGAGATGTGAACAGATATAAGTTGATAGAACAACAGACAGTGTTGGAGATGTGAACATATATAAGTTGATAGAACAACAGACATTGTTGGAGATGTGAATGGAGATAATTTGATAGAACAACAGACAGTGTTGGAGATGTGAACATATATAAGTTGATAGAACAAAAGACAGTGTTGGAGATGTGAATGGAGATAAGTTGATAGAACAACAGACATTATTGGAGATGTGAACAGATATAAGTTGATAGAATAACAGACATTGTTGGAGATGTGAACAGATATAAGTTGATAGAATAACAGACAGTGTTGGAGATGTGGACAGATATAAGTTGATAGAATAACAGACAGTGTTGGAGATGTGGACAGATATATAATTTGATAGAATAATAGACAGTGTTGGAGATGTGAACAGATATAAGTTAATAAAATAACAGACAGTGTTGGAGATATGAACAGATATAAGTTGATAGAACAACTGACATTGTTGGAGATGTGAACAGATATAAGTTGATAGAACAATACACATTATTGGAGATGTGAATGGAGATAATTTGATAGAACAACAGACAGTGTTGGAGATGTGAACAGATAAAAGTTGATAGAACAATAGACATTTTTGGAGATGTGAACAGATAAAAGTTGATAGAACAGACATTGTTGGAGATGTGAACAGATATAAGTTGATAGAACAACAGACAGTGTTGGAGATGTGAATGGAGATAATTTGATAGAACAACAGACAGTGTTGGAGATGTGAATGGAGATAATTTGATAGAACAACAGACAGTGTTGGAGATGTGAACATATATAAGTTGATAGAACAAAAGACAGTGTTGGAGATGTGAATGGAGATAAGTTGATAGAACAACAGACATTATTGGAGATGTGAACAGATATAAGATATAGAATAACATACATTGTTGGAAATGTGGACAGATATAAGTTGATAGAACAACAGACATTATTGGAGATGTGAACAGATATAAGTTGATAGAATAACAGACATTGTTGGAGATGTGGACAGATATAAGTTGATAGAATAACAGACATTGTTGGAGATGTGAACAGATATAAGTTGATAGAATAACAGACAGTGTTGGAGATGTGGACAGATATAAGTTGATAGAACAACTGACATTGTTGGAGATGTGAACAGATATAAGTTGATAGAACAACATACATTGTTGGAGATGTGAACAGATATAAGTTGATAGAACAACAGACATTGTTGGAGATGTGAACAGATATAAGTTGATAGAACGACAGACATTGTTGGAGATGTGAACAGATATAAGTTGATAGAACAACAGACAGTGTTGGAGATGTGAACAGATATAAGTTGATAGAACAACAGACAGTGTTGGAGATGTGAACAGATATAAGTTGATAGAACAATACACATTATTGGAGATGTGAATGTAGATAATTTGATAGAACAACAGACAGTGTTAGAGATGTGAACAGATAAAAGTTGATAGAACAATAGACATTTTTGGAGATGTGAACAGATAAAAGTTGATAGAACAACAGACATTGTTGGAGATGTGAACAGATATAAGTTGATAGAACAACAGACAGTGTTGGAGATGTGAACAGATATAAGTTGATAGAACAACAGTAACCCACAACATAAACCCACAAGTGGATATCAAAATTGAAGGAATAGACCTTGAGACAGTTCAGAACTATAACTACCTTGGACATACTATAACCAGTGATGGAAAATGTACAACTGGAATAAACAAAAGAATAGGAATGGCAAAAAGTAATTTTAATGTCATGAAGGACATACTAACATCAAAACAAATAACACCAGAGCTAAAACTAAGAATAGCAAAATGTTACATCTTCTCAATATTCCTATATGGTGCTGAAACATGGACATTAGACAAGAAAACAGAACAGAGAATTGAAGCCTTTGAAATGTGAATATATAGAAGAATAGGTAGAATTGGATGGAAGGAAAAGAAAACAAATGACAAAGTCTTAAAACAACTAAAAATGAAAAGAGAACTTCTGAACACAATTAGAACAAGACAAATGCGATTCTTAGGCCATGTTAAAAGACACAACAGCCTACTGAAAGTGATCCTGGAGGGGAAAATACAAGGTAAAAGAGGCAGAGGCAGACCAAGATTAACATGGACGAGTAACATCAAAAGATGGACAAATCAACCGATGACAACCTGCACCATCAGAGCAAAATGGCGCTCCATGGTAGCCAACCTTCGTTGCGGAGACGGCACTCAATGATGATGAGAACAACAGACATTGTTGGAGATGTGAATGGAGATAATTTGATAGAACAACAGACAGTGTTGGAGATGTGAACAGATATAAGTTGATAGAACAACATACATTGTTGGAGATGTGAATGGAGATAATTTGATAGAACAACAGACAGTGTTTTAGATGTGAACAAAAATAAGTTGATAGAACAACAGACATTGTTGGAGATGTGATGGAGATAATTTGATAGAACAACAGACAGTGTTGGAGATGTGAACAGATATAATTTGATAGAACAACAGACATTGTTGGAGATATGAATGGAGATAATTTGATAGAACAACAGACAGTGTTGGAGATGTGAACAGATATAAGTTGATAGACTGGCAAATATTAATGGAGGTGTGGTAAGACTTCAGTCTATAGAACAACAAGCACAATTTGATGATCAAAGAGCTCAATCATTGAGAGCAGCGAGAGATAACAGTGAACAAAGAAAGCAGATAACAGTGAACAAAGAAAGCAGATAAAATTGAACAAAGACAGCAGATAAAAGTGAACAAAGAGAGCAGATAACAGTGAACATACAGAGTAGATAACAGTTAACAAAGAGAATAGATAACAGTGAACAAAGAGAATAGATTACAGTGAATAAAGATAGCTGATAATGATGATCTGGCAGAAAACATGTAGCGTTTTGTGTGTTTAAAATGTCATAACAAAACTGATTTGATTAGTGACTTGTGCCTACGTCGTGTTACATATTGTAGCAGTATCTACATACACAGGTCACGTAATGTAGCAGTATCTACATACACAGATCACATTCTGTAGCAGTATCTACATACATAGGTCACATTCTGTAGAAGTACCTAACATACACAAATCACACACTGTAGCAGTACCTAACATACACAAATCACACACTGTAGCAGTACCTAACATACACAAATCACAAACTGTAGCAATACCTAACATACACAAATCACAAACTGTAGCAGTACCTAACATACACAAATCACATACTGTAGCAGTACCTAACATACACAAATCACATACTGTAGCAGTACCTAACATACACAAATCACATACTGTAGCAATACCTAACATACACAAATCACACACTGCAGCAGTACCTAAGATACACAGATCACATACTGTAGCAGTACTTAACATTCACAAATCACACACTGTAACAGTACATAACATACACCAAGGTCACGGTGTAACAGTACATAACATACACCAAGGTCACGGTGTAACAGTACATAACATACAGCCAGGTCATGGTGTAACAGTACATAACATACATCCAGGTCACGGTAACATTACATAACATACAGCCAGGTCATGGTGTAACAGTACATAACTTACACCCAGGTCACCGATCAACGAGTGGGAATACAATTATATTTGTGAAAACTTGGTAAGTTCTTTCGAGTCTAAAAAAAAACAACACACCCGCGAACTAATCTCTCTCTGATATTAAAAACTACACAGCTGCGAATTAATCTCCCTCTCTGATATTAAAAACTACACAGCCGCGAACTAATCTCTCTCTGATATTAAAAACAACACACCCGCGAACTAATCTCCCTCTCTGATATTAAAAACTACACAGCCGCGAACTAATCTCCCTCTCTGATATTAAAAACTACACCGCCGCGAACTAATCTCCCTCTCTGATATTAAAAACTACACAGCTGCGAACTAATCTCCCACTCTGATATTAAAAACTACACCGCCGCGAACTAATCTCACTCTCTGATATTAAAAACTACACAGCCACGAACTAATCTCACTCTCTGATATTAAAAACTACACAGCCGCGAACTAATCTCCCCCTCTGATATTAAAAACTACACAGCCGCGAACTAATCTCCCTCTCTGATATTAAAAACTACACAGCCGTGAACTAATCTCACTCTCTGATATTAAAAAAGACACAGGCGTGAACTAATCTCACTCTCTGATATTAAAAAAGACACAGGCGTGAACTAATCTCCCTCTCTGATATTAAAACAGCACAGCCGCGAACAACTCTCCCTATTACACACAACACTGATGTGAACCTTTGTGGTAGAGAACAGACTCGACAATTACAGAACAAACTAAATGTAGTTATACTACAACCAACCTGTAAGCCCTACTCTCGTTATACTTATTTCTCTTATATAAATGTAGTTATACTACAACCAACCTGTAAGCGCTACTCTCGTTATACTTATTTCTCTTGTATAAATGTAGTTATACTACAACCAACCTGTAAGCCCTGCTCTCGTTATACTTATTTCTCTTATATAAATGTAGTTAAACTACAATCAACCTGTAAGCCCTACTCTCGTTATACTTATTTCTCTTATATAAATGTAGTTATACTACAACCAACCTGTAAGCCCTGCTCTCGTTATACTTATTTCTCTTATCATTGTTGTGAATGAGGTGGTATCTCGGTGAGTCAAAGTCGAAGTCTGTGACGGCCGCCTTCTCTGTTGTCTTGAGGCTGGTCTCGATCCTTGTCTGCGAGATCTCTGTGTCCAACTGTTGGGGGTTCAAGAAATGATTATGTTTTTTGACTTGTCCATTTACAAATAAATGAAGAGACAAAGAAAACACCTAATTATTGTTGGAGGAGACAAGTGGAAGCCGAGATGAAGATGATGGAGTAGACATGGAATGATCTTAAAAGAATGGCAAGAAACAGAACAGCTTGGAAAGTGTTTGTTAAAGACATATGCTCCACAGGGAACTAAATGGAAGAAGAGAAAAATTTACAAAAAATATTTTATATTATGTTTTTTTTAAACTGCATACTGTTCTACATATTTTATATGTTAGGACTTTCTTCAGTTACTACTGTTAGACCTAGATCAATCCACTCTTCATATATTTTTATATGTTAGGACTTTCTTCAGTTACTACTGTTAGGTCTAGGACAATTCAATCTCCTACATATTTTATATGTTAGGACTTTTTTCTACATTGCAGGACCATGCCATAAGGCAGATGTAGGTGTTCTTTCTAGTCAATTCTCAGTGGCTCAACAAGAGAAGCCGACTGGACTCTGACTTGTATTAAAGACATCAATCGTGTGTGCCTTTCTGCAAGTATCTACTGGAAGACATCCAACATTCCGTGCTCAAACACAATGAGTTATCAGTGAAGTACTGGGCTTCTTATCTAAACATTTCTTCATTCAGTTCATGTTTGTTAACTTTCTTGTTCAAGTGTAATGTTCACTCAGACTAACCATTTGTCTGATTATTCACAAGGTCAGAAAGAAGAATAATGGAAGGCATAGTTCCAGTGAGACAAGATAGAGACAACACAAAGTAGATGGAGGTTTTGATATATCAAAGAAAACTTGAAATTAACAACAGAAGTGGGAGATCTGACTAGAGAGATTCTTTCAGACGAGCTGTAGTGAATGTAACGTTCTGTGGGAGATCTGACTAGAGAGATTCTTTCAGAGGAGCTGTAGTGAATGTAACGTTCTGTGGGAGATCTGACTAGAGAGATTCTTTCAGAGGAGCTGTAGTGAATGTAACGTTCTGTGAGAGATCTGACTAGAGAGATTCTTTCAGACGGGCTGTAGTGAGTGCAACGTTCTGTGGGAGATCTGACTAGAGAGATTCTTTCAGACGGGCTGTAGTGACTACAACGTTCTGTGGGAGATCTGACTAGAGAGATTCTTTCAGACGAACTGTAGTGACTACAACGTTCTGTGAGAGATCTGACTAGAGAGATTCTTTCAGACGAGCTGTAGTGACTACAACGTTCTGTGAGAGATCTGACTAGAGAGATTCTTTCAGAGGGGCTGTAGTGAATGTAACGTTCTGTTGGAGATCTGACTAGAGAGATTCTTTCAGACGGGCTGTAGTGACTACAACGTTCTGTGGGAGATCTGACTAGAGAGATTCTTTCAGAGGGGCTGTAGTGAATGTAACGTTCTGTGGGAGATCTGACTAGAGAGATTCTTTCAGAGGAGCTGTAGTGAATGTAACGTTCTGTGGGAGATCTGACTAGAGAGATTCTTTCAGAGGAGCTGTAGTGAATGTAACGTTCTGTGGGAGATCTGACTAGAGAGATTCTTTCAGACGGGCTGTAGTGAGTGCAACGTTCTGTGAGAGATCTGACTAGAGAGATTCTTTCAGACGGGCTGTGGTGAGTGCAACGTTCTGTGAGAGATCTGACTAGAGAGATTCTTTCAGAGGGGCTGTGGTGAGTGCAACGTTCTGTGGGAGATCTGACTAGAGAGATTCTTTCAGAGGGGCTGTAGTGAATGTAACGTTCTGTGGGAGATCTGACTAGAGACAGAGATTCTTTCAGACGAGCTGTAGTGAATGTAACGTTCTGAGGGAGATCTGACTAGAGACAGAGATTCTTTCAGACGAGCTGTAGTGACTGCAACGTTCTGTGGGAGATCTGACTAGAGACAGAGATTCTTTCAGAGGGGCTGTAGTGAATGCAACGTTCTGTGGGAGATCTGACTAGAGAGATTCTTTCAGAGGGGCTGTAGTGAATGTAACGTTCTGTGGGAGATCTGACTAGAGAGATTCTTTCAGACGAGCTGTAGTGACTGCAACGTTCTGTGGGAGATCTGACTAGAGACAGAGATTCTTTCAGACGGGCTGTGGTGAATGCAACGTTATGTGGGAGATCTGACTAGAGAGATTCTTTCAGAGGGGCTGTAGTGAATGTAACGTTCTGTGGGAGATCTGACTAGAGAGATTCTTTCAGAGGGGCTGTAGTGAATGTAACGTTCTGTGGGAGATCTGACTAGAGACAGAGATTCTTTCAGACGAGCTGTAGTGACTGCAACGTTCTGTGGGAGATCTGACTAGAGAGATTCTTTCAGATGAGCTGTAGTGACTACAACGTTCTGTGAGAGATCTGACTAGAGAGATTCTTTCAGAGGGGCTGTAGTGAATGTAACGTTCTGTGGGAGATCTGACTAGAGAGATTCTTTCAGACGAGCTGTAGTGACTACAACGTTCTGTGAGAGATCTGACTAGAGAGATTCTTTCAGAGGGGCTGTAGTGAATGTAACGTTCTGTGAGAGATCTGACTAGAGAGATTCTTTCAGAGGGGCTGTAGTGAATGTAACGTTCTGTGGGAGATCTGACTAGAGAGATTCTTTCAGACGGGCTGTAGTGACTACAACGTTCTGTGGGAGATCTGACTAGAGAGATTCTTTCAGAGGGGCTGTAGTGAATGTAACGTTCTGTGGAGATCTGACTAGAGACACAGATTCTTTCAGACGGGCTGTGGTGAATGTAACGTTCTGTGGGAGATCTGACTAGAGACACAGATTCTTTCAGACGGGCTGTGGTGAATGTAACGTTCTGTGGGAGATCTGACTAGAGACAGAGATTCTCTCAGACGGGTTGTGGTGAATGTAACGTTCTGTGGGAGATCTGACTAGAGACAGAGATTCTCTCAGACGGGTTGTGGTGAATGTAACGTTCTGTGGGAGATCTGACTAGAGACAGAGATTCTCTCAGACGGGTTGTGGTGAATGTAACGTTCTGTGGGAGATCTGACTAGAGACACAGATTCTTTCAGACGGGCTGTGGTGAATGTAACGTTCTGTGGGAGATCTGACTAGAGACACAGATTCTTTCAGACGGGCTGTGTGAGCCTGACTGAATAAGTACCACGTAATCATGACTAGATGATTTTGTAAAAAAAAAATTTCCTGTTTTGTCAGATAAAATGTTCACTCTTTCAGATAAAATTCCATATTTTTCTTATCTGTTTTATTTATCTTGCAACCGTAAACAACAGACAGAAATATCCTACCCCTTTCAAGATAACCTTCTCCTCTTTAATATCCAAAGTTTCGTATCTGTTGGAGGTACCGCCAATGTCCAGATCTAGTTTCCAGTTGAACAAATGTTGATGATGGTTCCCGTTGATCCTGTCCTGGATGCGATGACCATAAGGCTTCTCGGAGGTGGTAAAGAAAGTCGACTGAATGTAGCCTGGATGGGAGGACAGAACTACAGTTACTGCTGAGGATCTAGGGACAGAACTAATGTTATCATTGACGATATGTGAACCGGGGACAGAACTAAAGCAATTGCTGAGAATCTGGGAACAAGACAGAACTAATGTTATCATTGAGAATATGGGGACATAACTAAAGTTATCATTGAGGATCTCAGAACAGGGGACGGAACTAAAGTTATCAACGAGGAGACAGAACTAATGCCATTATTGAGGATCTGGGAACAGGGGACAGGACTAATGTTATCATCAAGTATATGAGAACAGGGGACATAACTAAAGTTATCATTGAGGATCTGTGAACAGGAGACAGAACTAATGCTATTATTGAGGATCTATGAACAGAGGATAGAACTAATGTTATCATTCAATATCTAGGAACAGGGGACAGAACAAAAGCTATCGCTTAGGATCTGGGATCAGGAGACAGAACTAATGTTTTATTTAGGATCTGGGATCAGGAGACAGAACTAATGTTATATTTAGGATCTGGGATCAGGAGACAGAACTAATGTTATATTTAGGATCTGGAACAGGAGACAGAACTAATGTTATATTTAGGATCTGGGATCAGGAGACAGAACTAATGTTATATTTAGGATCTGGGATCAGGAGACAGAACTAATGTTATATTTAGGATCTGGGATCAGGAGACAGAACTAATGTTATATTTAGGATCTGGGATCAGGAGACAGAACTAATGTTATATTTAGGATCTGGAAAAGAGAGGAAGAGAGGACAGTTTTATATGTTATTGGGGAATACAGAAGAGAGGACAGTTTTATATGTTATTGGGGAATACAGAAGAGAGGACAGTTTTATATGTTATTGGGGAATACAGAAGGGAGGACAGTTTTATATGTTATTGGGGAATACAGAAGGGAGGACAGTTTTATATGTTATTGGGGAATACAGAAGAGAGGACAGTTTTATATGTTATTGGGGAATACAGAAGGGAGGACAGTTTTATATGTTATTGGGGAATACAGAAGGGAGGACAGTTTTATATGTTATTGGGGAATACAGAAGAGAGGACAGTTTTATATGTTATTGGGGAATACAGAAGGGGGGACAGTTTTATATGTTATTGGGGAATACAGAAGGGAGGACAGTTTTATATGTTATTGGGGAATACAAAAGGGAGGACAGTTTTGTATGTTATTGGGGAATACAGAAGGGAGGACAGTTTTATATGTTATTGGGGAATACAGAAGAGAGGACAGTTTTATATGTTATTGGGGAATACAGAAGGGAGGACAGTTTTATATGTTATTGGGGAATACAGAAGGGAGGACAGTTTTATATGTTATTGGGGAATACAAAAGGGAGGACAGTTTTATATGTTATTGGGGAATACAGAAGGGAGGACAGCTCGCTCGTTGACATTGTGATCAGTAACACATGACAGAACTAATGTTATCATTGAGGATGAGGAAAGTTAAGGACAGAACTAATGTTATCATTGAAGATAAGGAAAGTTAAGGACAGAACTAATGTTATCATTGAAGATGAGGAATGTTAAGGACAGAACTAATGTTATCATTGAAGATAAGGAAAGTTAAGGACAGAACTAATGTTATCATTGGAGATGAGGAAAGTTAAGGACAGAACTAATGTTATCATTGTGGATGAGGAAAGTTAAGGACAGAACTAATGTTATCATTGAGGATGAGGAAAGTTAAGGACAGAACTAATGTTATCATTAAGAATTATGGAAGAGAGCACACGTATAATGTTATGGTTGAGCAAGACTAATACAAAGATTCTCTTAGGGGACTAATGACAAGTTGACAATTGTAATGTTATGGTTGAGCAAGACTAATACAAAGATTCTCTTAGGTGACTAATGACAAGTTGACAATATAATGTTATCACTAACAGCTTTGAAAGAACAGGCAACACAGTAGATACATAATTAACGTACATCCTTTTTGTAAACATTGTAGATTATGGAAGATATAGAGGAGAACTATAATGTAAACATTAGGGTGAGGACAGAAAGGACCCACATTCGTGTTAACATTATAAACATAAAGAAAGTTCTAGCATTAATGTTAACACCAAGGGCTAAGGTAGAGATGAGCCACATTAAAGTTAACATTGTTACAATGCAAGAAAGTCTCACTTTAAGGTTAACATATAACGAAGCAAGAAAGTTTCACATTAATTTTAACATTAGGACCAAGAAAGAAAGGTCATACATTAATGTTAACAATAATACAAAGAAAGAAAGCCCAACATTAATGTTAACACGAAGGGCTAGAGAAGCGAGAACCCATATTAATGTTAACATTAGGATCACGAAAGAAAGTCTTACATTAATATCCACATTAGGGCAAAGAATGAAAGGTCTTACATTAATGTTAACATTCAGACCAAGAAAGAAAGTCCCACATTAATGTTAACATTAGGATCAAGAAAAAAATGTTCCGCATTAATGTTAACACCAGCCACCGTATTCCCTAGTATAGCCCTGATATAGTTCAAATAACGCAAGTCATTACTAATAAATAGGCTTATTGTAAATTGAATATGTGTGAGGGTATATATTGGCAATATGTGAATGTATATTAAATATATATGAGTGTAAATTATATATATGCGAGTGTACATTAGAAATATGTGAGTGTAAATTGAATATGTATATATATATATATATATATATATATATATATATATGCGAGTGTATTTTGGATATATGTGAGTGTAAATTGGATATATGTGAGTGTATTTTTTTTTATAAATATAGATGAAGATTGAATAAATTAATTGTAAATCGGACAGATATAAGTGTAAATTGGACAAATGTGAATGTGATTGAATAAATGTGATTGCAAATTGAATCAATTGAATGTAAATGGAGAAGATGTTAGTGCAAATTGAACAAATTAAGTGTAAATCGAACAGATATTAGTGTAAATTAGATAATATAAGCGTAATTTGGACAGACCCGAGCTTAAATTGCACAAATCTGAGTGCCAATTGGTAAATATGAGCGTAACTTAAATAAATATGAATGCACATTGGGTAAATCTGGGTGCACATTGGGTAAATCAAACTGTAGAAATGTGAAAATAAAATTGAGAAAATGTGCACATAAACTGGAGAATATGGTGACTGCGGCTGGACAAATGTAAATGTAGACAGGACAATTTACATGTGAACTGGAGATTTGAGAGCAGGGAGAAGACAAGGTAGTACAATTTCTTAGAAGCTCAGTGAGGACATTAGACAGGTATAGACAGAGGAGAGGGGAACATAGACATAAAGTAGATGAGTGTGGACAGGGGAGAGGTAAACATAGACATAAAGTAGATGAGTGTGGACAGGAGATAGATGAACATAGACACAAAGTAGATGAATGGAGTGTAGACAGGGGAGAGGTGAACATAGACATAAAGTAGATGAGTGTGGACAGGAGATAGATGAACATAGACACAAAGTAGATGAATGGAGTGTAGACAGGGGAGAGGTGAACATAGACATAAAGTAGATGAGTGTAGACCGGGGAGAGGTGAACATAGACACAACGTAGATGAGTATGAGCAGGAGACAGATGAACATAGACACAAAGTAGATGAGTGTAGACAGGAGATAGATAAACATAGACACAAAGTAGATGAGTGTAGACAGGAGATAGATAAACATAGACACAAAGTAGATGAGTGTAGACAGGGGAGAGGTGAACGTAGACACAAAGTAGATGAGTGCAGACAGGAGATAGATGAACATAGACATAAAGTAGATGAGTGCAGACAGGAGATAGATGAACATAGACATAAAGTAGATGAGTGTAGACAGGAGAGAAGTGAACGCAGACACAAAGTAGATGAGTGTAGACAGGGGAGAAGTGAACGCAGACACAAAGTAGATGAGTGTAGACAGGGGAGAGGTGAACGCAGACACAAAGTAGATGAGTGTAGACAGGGGAGAAGTGAACGCAGACACAAAGTAGATGAGTGTAGACAGGGGAGAGGTGAACGCAGACACAAAGTAGATGAGTGTAGACAGGAGATAAATGAACATAGACATAAAGTAGATGAGTGCAGACAGGAGATAGATGAACATAGACATAAAGTAGATGAGTGTAGACAGAGGAGAGGTGAACGCAGACACAAAGTAGATGAGTGTAGACAGGAGATAGATGAACATAGACATAAAGTAGATGAGTGCAGACAGGAGATAGATGAACATAGACATAAAGTAGATGAGTGTAGACAGGAGATAGATGAACATAGACATAAAGTAGATGAGTGTAGACAGGAGATAGATGAACATAGACATAAAGTAGATGAGTGCAGACAGGAGATAGATGAACATAGACATAAAGTAGATGAGTGTAGACAGGGGAGAGGTGAACGCAGACACAAAGTAGATGAGTGTAGACAGGAGATAGATGAACATAGACATAAAGTACATGAGTGCAGACAGGAGATAGATGAACATAGACATAAAGTAGATGAGTGCAGACAGGAGATAGATGAACATAGACATAAAGTAGATGAGTGTAGACAGGAGAGAGGTGAACATAGACACAAAGTAGATGAGTGTAGACAGGAGATAGATAAACATAGACACAAAGTAGATGAGTGTACACAGGAGAGAGGTGAATATAGACACATAGTAGATGAGTGCAGACAGGAGATAGATGAACATAGACACAAAGTAGATGAGTGTAGACAGGGGAGAGGTGAACATAGACACAAAGTAGATGAGTGTAGACAGGGGAGAGGTGAACATAAACACAAAGTAGATGAGTGTACACAGGGGAGAGGTGAATATAGACACATAGTAGATGAGTGCAGACAGGAGATAGATGAACATAGACACAAAGTAGATGAGTGTAGACAGGGGAGAGGTGAACATAGACACAAAGTAGATGAGTGTAGACAGGGGAGAGGTGAACATAGACACAAAGTAGATGAGTGTAGACAGGGGAGAGGTGAACATAGACACAAAGTAGATGAGTGTATGCAATAGGCAGAAGTGATTTGACGTAACGAGAATAGTGTAAACAAGAGGCGGGTACGAATTGCACTCGTTTTTGAGACCTTACCTCTAGCCATTATCTTCAATTTTCGGAGACCTTACATGTAGCCATATCTTCAACTTTCAAAGACCTTACATGTAACCATTATCTTCAAATATCAAAGGCCTTACCTGTAGCCATTATCTTCAACTTTAAAAGACCTTACCTGTGTAGCCATTATTTTCAATTTTCAAAGACCTTACGTGTAACCATTATCTTCAACTTTTGGAGACCTTACCTGAGTCATTACCTTCATCTTTCGGAAACATTTCATGCAGCCATTAACTTCAATTTTTGAAGATCTTACCTGTAGCCATTATCTTCAACTTTCAGAGACCTTACCTGTAGCCATTATCTTGAACTTTCAGAGACCTTATCTGTAGCCATTATCTTCAACTTTCAAAGACCTTACCTGTAGCCATATCTTCAACTTTCAAAGACCTTACCTGTAGCCATTATCTTCAACTTTCAAAGACCTTACCTGTAGCCATTATCTTCAACTTTCAAAGACCTTACCTGTAGCCATTATCTTCAACTTTCAAAGACCTTACCTGTAGCTATTATCTTCAACTTTCAAAGACCTTACCTGTAGCCATTATCTTCAACTCTAACGCTGCGTTTTGGTGGAAGATAAAGTCTATGATGTAGTCGTTGTTTAAGAAGATCATGATCGATCTGAAATGAAACAAACACAAACAATTAGGTAGAGATAGAAACATGCATGAACAGCAATAAACCAGGCTAGACACAAGCAAAACAAACAATTAGGTAGAGATAGAAACATGCATGAACAGCAATAAACCTGAGTCAGGTTAGACACAAGCAAAACAAACAATTAGGTAGAGATAGAAACATGCATGAACAGCAATAAACCTGAGTCAGGTTAGACACAAGCAAAACAAACAATAAAACTTGTGTCAGGTTAGTCAAGAACAACAGGAACAAGAAAAAGAAACTTTAAAGGCTTGACAGTGATAGTGAAGAGAAATAACAAATCTGAGAGGAATGCAAGACATAAACAACAAATGTAAGGCATGGAAAATAAAAGCAACAAAATTAGAATCAATGGGAACAGGCAAAAGGAAATAACAAATGTGAGAGTCAAGGACGATAAAAACAAAACAAAAATCAGTTTAGACTGGAAAAGAAGAAACAACAAATATAAGAGTCATGGATGATAGAAGCAAGACCGTATAAGAGTCATGGAAGATAGAAGTAACAAGTATGAGAGTCATGGAAGATAACAAGTATGAGAGTCATGGAAGATAACAAGTATGAAAGTCATGGAAGATAACAAGTATGAGAGTCATGGAAGATAACAAGTATGAGAGTCATAGAAGATAACAAGTATGAAAGTCATGGAAGATAACAAGTATGAGAGTCATGAAAGATAACAAGTATGAAAGTCATGGAAGATAACAAGTATGAAAGTCATGGAAGATAACAAGTATGAGAGTCATGGAAGATAACAAGTATGAGAGTCATGGAAGTAACAAGTATGAGAGTCATGGAAGATAACAAGTATGAGAGTCATGGAAGATAACAAGTATGAGAGTCATAGAAGATAACAAGTATGAAAGTCATGGAAGATAACAAGTATGAGAGTCATGGAAGTAACAAGTATGAGAGTCATGGAAGATAACAAGTATGAGAGTCATGGAAGACAACAAGTATGAGAGTCATGGAAGATAACAAGTATGAGAGTTATAGAAGATAACAAGTATGAAAGTCATGGAAGATAACAAGTATGAGAGTCATGGAAGTAACAAGTATGAGAGTCATGGAAGATAACAAGTATGAGAGTCATGGAAGATAACAAGTATGAGAGTCATGGAAGATAACAAGTATGAGAGTCATGGAAGATAACAAGTATGAGAGTCATGGAAGATAACAAGTATGAAAGTCATGGAAGATAACAAGTATGAGAGTCATGGAAGTAACAAGTATGAGAGTCATGGAAGATAACAAGTATGAGAGTCATGGAAGATAACAAGTATGAGAGTCATAGAAGATAACAAGTATGAGAGTCACGGAAAATAACAAGTATGAGAGTCATGGAAGATAACAAATATGAGAGTCATGGAAGATAAAAACAACAAATAGGAGCGTCAGTGCAGACAGGAAAAGAAGAAATAACAAATATGCCAATCATGAAAGTTAAAAAGCAAATATGATAGTAAGTGGAGACAGGAATAAAGGAAACAAATGTGAGAGTTATTAAAGTGTTAGTACAGGCAGGAAAAGTAAAAATAATAAACATGAGAGTCAGCAGAAAAAGAAACATCAACAAAAGAAGAAACCTGAGAGTCAGGGCAGAGTCCAACATGCCAGCATAAAAGCCACCCTCCTCAACTTGGTAAGAAAGATGACGCCTGAGCGGGTGTCCGTTGTTATTTTCAAAGAGGCACCATGAGGCGTTGTACACTGCTGGTTCTTCACCGTACTGGTTCATGAATTTCTGAGGAGTTAATAGGCACAGTTGATGTTGGAGCCAAGATTTGATGTGGTTCTGTTGGGTTAATGTTGGTGCCAAGACTTGATGTGGTTCTGTTGGGTTAATGTTGGTGCCAAGATTTGATGTGGTTATGTTGGGTTAATGTTGGTGCCAAGATTTGATGTGGTTATGTTGGGTTAATGTTGGTGCCAAGACTTGATGTGGTTCTGTTGGGTTAATGTTGGTGCCAAGATTTGATGTGGTTCTGTTGGGTTAATGTTGGTGCCAAGACTTGATGTGGTTCAGTTGGGTTAATGTTGGTGCCAAGACTTGATGTGGTTCTGTTGGATTAATGTTGGTGTCAAGACTTGATGTGGTTCTGTTGGGTTAATGTTGGTGTCAAGACTTGATGTGGTTCTGTTGGGTTAATGTTGGTGCCAAGACTTGATGTGGTTCTGTTGGGTTAATGTTGGTGCGAAAACTTGATGTGGTTCTGTTAAGCTAATGTTAGAGCTAAGACATAATGTGGTTTTGTTGAACTAATGTTGGAGCTAAGACTTGATGTGGTTCTATTGAGTTAATGTTGGAGCTATGATTTGATGTAGCTCTGTAGAGCTAATGTTAGAGTTATGACATTATGTGGTTGTGTTAAGCTAATGTTGGAGCTAAGACATGATGTGGTTCGATAGAGCTAATGTTGGAGCTAAGACATGATGTGATTCGGTAAAGCTAATGTTGGAGCCAAGACTTAATGCAGTTCGATAAAGTTAATGCACACCTACCAATGACAAGACAATTTTTACCACATAAATCACACATACCACTGACAAGACAACACTTACCACAGACATCACACCTACCACTGACAAGACAACACTTACCAAAGACATCACACCTACCAATGACAAGACAACACTTACCACATACATCACACATACCACTGACAAGACAACACTTACCACAGACATCACACCTACCACTAACAAGACAACACTTACCAAAGACATCACTCCTACCACTGACAAGACAACACTTACCACAGACATCACACCTACCACTGACAAGACAACACTTACCAAAGACATCACACCTACCACTGACAAGAAACTTTTTACCACAGACATCACACCTAACACTGACAATACAACACTTACCAAAGACATCACACCTACCACTGACAAGACAACACTTACCACAGACATCACACATACCACTGAAAAGACAACGATTAGCACAGACATCACGCCTACCACTGACAAGACAACTCTTACCACAGACATCACACCTACCACTGACAAGACATCACTTACCACAGACATCACACCTACCACTGACAAGACAACACTTACCACAGACATCACGCCTACCACTGACAAGACAACACTTACCACAGACATCACGCCTACCACAGACAAGACAACACTTACCACATACATCACACCTACCACTGACAAGAGAACGATTAGCACAGACATCACGCCTACCACTGACAAGACAACACTTACCACAGACATCACGCCTACCACTGACAAGACAACACTTACCACAGACATCACTCCTACCACTGACAAGACAACGATTAGCACAGACATCACGCCTACCACTGACAAGACAACACTTACCACAGACATCACACCTACCACTGACAAGACAACACTTACCACATACATCACACCTATCACTGATAAGACAACACTTACCACAGACATCACACCTACCACTGACAAGACAACACTTACCACATACATCACACCTATCACTGATAAGACAACACTTACCACAGACATCACACCTACCACTGATAAGACAACACTTACCACAGACATCACACCTACCACTGATAAGACAACATTTACCACAGACATCACGCATACCACTGACAAGACAACACTTACCACAGACATCACACCTACCACTGATAAGACAACATTTACCACAGACATCACTCCTACCACTGACAAGACAATACTTAGCACAGACATCACACCTACCACTGATAAGACAACATTTACCACAGACATCACACCTATCACTGATAAGACAACACTTACCACAGACATCACACCTACCACTGATAAGACAACATTTACCACAGACATCACTTCTACCACTGACAAGACAATACTTAGCACAGACATCACTCCTACCACTGACAAGACAATACTTAGCACAGACATCACACCTACCACTGATAAGACAACATTTACCACAGACATCACACCTATCACTGATAAGACAACACTTACCACAGACATCACACCTACCACTGATAAGACAACATTTACCACAGACATCACTCCTACCACTGACAAGACAATACTTAGCACAGACATCACACCTACCATTGATAAGACAACACTTACAGATGAAAGGGAAGTTCCAGTCTCCGGGCAACCAGCTCCAGGTACCACTGACCTAGCCCTGCTGCCAATCATTCTGCTGTTCTCTACTTCATTCAACGCTTGCTGGAGAGATATTACAGCAAAGCTTCAGATCCACTGTTCGCCTACTTTAGAACATTATCATTTAGTTCTAGCACATTATTTTTTTTTAAATTTGTTTAAGAAATTTAGAACTTTCTTATTTTGTTTTTGTCCGTATATGTTAGCATTTGTATTTGTGTTTTAGAACGTAGTATTGTGTTGCAGGACTTTATAATTGTATTGTATAACTTCAAGAACTATTAATTTGTTTCAGAAATTTTAATCCTCGCTACATCTTTCTGTACGTACGCAACTCACTCAAAATGTAACAACTACCGTACTGTATACACAACTCACCTACTGTATATACAACTCACCTACTGTGGACACATTTCACCTACTGTATACACAACTCACATAATGTATACACAACTCACCTACTGTGGACACAACTCACCTACTGTTGACACATTTCACCTACTGTATACACAACTCACCTACTGTATACATAACTTACCTACTGTATACACAACTCACCTATTGTGGACACATTTCACCTACTGTATACACAACCAACCTACTGTATACACAACTCAACTACTGTATACACAACTCACCTACTGTATGCACAACTCACCTACTGTATGCACAACTCACCTACTGTGGACACATTTCATCTACTGTGAACACTACCTTACTATCTACACAACTCAACTACTATGGACACATCTTACATACTGTGTACACTACTCCCCTACAACGTACACAACTGCTCTACTATGCACACATTTATTCTACTATGCACTCATTTATTCTACTATGTACACAATTACCTTACCATGCACATAACTTCTCTACTATGTACACAATTACCTTACCATGCACATAACTTCTCTACTATGTACACAATTACCTTACCATGCACATAACTTCTCTACTATGTACACAATTACCTTACCATGCACATAACTTCTCTACTATGTACACAATTACCTTATCATGCACATAACTTCTCTACTATGTACACAATTACCTTACCATGCACATAACTTCTCTACTATGTACACAAATCTCCTACTGTATACACAAGTTCCCTACGGTGTTCACAACTCCTCTACTATCTGCAAAATTCCCTCACTATGTACACAACTGGTCTACAATAAACATAACTCCCCTACTGTGTACACATGTCCCCTACGGTGTACAAAACTCATCTACTATTTACACAATTGCCCCACTATGTACACACTTGCCCCACTATGTACACAATTCCCCCGCTATGTACACAATTTCACTACTATGTACACAATTCCCCCGCTATGTACACAATTCCCCTACTATGTGCACAATTCCCCCACTACGTGCACAATTCTGTTACTGTGTAACATCTCCACCACCACATACACAATTTACCCGTTATGTACATAACTCTCCCACTCGGTCTTTTCACACAATACCCTCATCACTTTACGATTACAACTTCCCTCACCATGTACACAATTCTCCCTATATGTACAGAAAAGCTCCCACAAAACTATCCTAAACTTACACCAAAGGGAGAGAATCCAGAGTAAAGGGTTGCTATCTCTGACAGAGAAATCTCGTACGCGATTCTATCGTCCTTGTGTCTGACGTCAAAGATGGACGGCCCAGTGATAGCCGACTGCTTGTAGCTGAACTCCCATCCCATGTACTTGACCTGCCAGCCAATCAGCACGTTCATTAAAAATCGATTATCAGAGAATATGTCACATGGGTGCATTTGCATAACATAAAAGACAATAATTAGATGACTATTTGGTTATTTGGTTATTTGGTTATGGAAGGCCCCGGTATCACTGCAAACGATTTAAAATCCATAATTGCTCAACTGCCCGTGCCAGTGGAATCATCCGAATTACTAACTCATCTCCCAAACAAAGAACGGTAGCTGTAGTCCCCATCATAACAGTCTCAGCACACGCCAAAAGACATAAGGCGAAACCGCATAGAAAGTGAACACAGCCAACTGTTCCCTGTCATCCGATATCTATCATCGTATCGGAACATGATCAAAATGGATGAAACACACAGCTCACGGTGTGCACAGAGCACTTAACTCAGTAGCTCCTGCTGCTTAGATGACTATATTGTGACTGCTTAGATGACTATATTGTGACTGCTTAGATGACTATATAACATTTATGAATCTGCAATATATGTAGAGAGGTATAAGGAATTTGGGGGGAAGGTCTTCACAAGTGATATGTTGTGCATCTTCAGTGTCTTCGCAAGTGTGTGTTAAACGTGCTTAATACTGGAGAACGGGTTTGTTCAAGTAATGGGGAAACGCGCATTATGACGTTTGTTACCCCCAATAAAGATGACAGCATTTAAAAAAAGGAACACAACAAAATATTGACGTTTCAGCCTACATGCGGCCATACATCAGAAAACGAGAAAACAAACGATCAACGAAATAAAGATAAACTCTACTGCATCTAGGATGAGCAGAATAGGTAGATCAAGGAGACATAAATAGAGGGATAAGAGATGAAATAATGAAAGGAAAGAGAGATGTGCTACATATCAGAGGATTATAAATAGATCAAATGTGGAAATAGGTACGTTAATATATAGATCAAATGTGGAAATAGGTACGTTAATATATAGATCAAATGTGGAAATAGGTACGTTAATATATAGATCAAATGTGGAAATAGGTACGTTAATATATAGATCAAATGTGGAAATAGGTACGTTAATATATAGATCAAATGTGGAAATAGGTACGTTAATATATAGATCAAATGTGGAAATAGGTACGTTAATATATAGATCAAATGTGGAAATAGGTACGTTAATATATAGATCAAATGTGGAAATAGGTACGTTAATATATAGATCAAATGTGGAAATAGGTACGTTAATATATAGATCAAATGTGGAAATAGGTACGTTAATATATAGATCAAATGTGGAAATAGGTACGTTAATATATAGATCAAATGTGGAAATAGGTACGTTAATATATAGATCAAATGTGGAAATAGGTACGTTAATATATAGATCAAATGTGGAAATAGGTACGTTAATATATAGATATAATTAAAGCCAGACTTAACTGAGGCAAAACCAAAAGCTCCAAGCTAGTGACTGTTTGGGGCGCAGCACGGGGGGGGGGGGTATTGGAAAATCAGTCTCGTGATTAGACAGGAAGTCGTACAAAATAACAAGGTAGGTAGTAGAATGAGGTGTGAGAGACAATCAAGCCTGACACAAGAAGTCAATAGAGATAGGGAAGTGTATATATGGAGTGAAAACGAGCAAAGCCCGACGTTACTCAGTACCACGTGGAGATAAATGAGGTGTAATAGGGAGATCATCGAGGACTGGCGGTGGAAAGTCAGACAGGAGTAGTGAAGCAGCTTTTAAAAAAAGGTAGAGATAAGTATTGATAAGGATAATAAAAATAAGTGGTGAACAGGCAAACAATAGCTCTGTTATAACAATGTTTATGTCTCGGCTTAGCTCTGTTATAACAATGTTCATATCTCAGCTTACCTCTGTTATAACAATGTTCATATCTCATCTTACCTCTGTTATAACAATGTTCATATCTCAGCTTACCTCTGTTATAACTGTGTTCATGTCTCAGCGTAGCTCTGTTATAACAATGTTCATATCTTAGCTTAGCTCTGTTAATAACAATGTTCATATCTCAGCTTACCTCTGTTATAACAATGTTCATATCTTAGCTTAGCTCTGTTATAACAATGTTCATATCTTAGCTTAGCTCTGATAATAACAATGTTCATATCTCAGCTTACCTCTGTTATAACAATGTTCATATCTCAGCTTACCTCTGTTATAACAATGTTCATATCTCAGCTTACCTCTGTTAATAACAATGTTCATATATCAGCTTACCTCTGTTATAACAATGTTCATATCTCAGCTTACCTCTGCTATAACTGTGTTCATGTCTCAGCTTACCTCTGTTATAACTGTGTTCATGTCTCAGCGTAGCTCTGTTATAACAATGTTCATGTCTCAGCTTAGCTCTGTTATAACGATGTTCACATTTCGTCTAACTTCTGTGGACATCCCCCTGTGTGTGTGCATCTCGGCGCTAACTTTAACCCACTGATTCTCACATGAATCATCTTATGTAATCTCGTGTTGACTCTCTTTGGTTGCCAGTTGCTTCTTCCTATTTTCTTGTTTCTTTCTTAATTTTCTTATCAGCATCGAAGGGAGAAATAATATTTGTTAGCTTCTATACAGCAGCATCATATCTCAAGTGAAGTCCTGATGACTGAACTTTGCCGGAATATCGCATTTTTTCCTAATTTTCTCCCGGGCAGCAGTGTGCTCAGGTGTCCATCGCCATACAGGCAGATACTCTCCGACTACTCACATATGTGTAACTTTTGGGTACATTTCTCATATCAATTTAGCTTGGGCAGCGGACATTTTTGACCAGTTCTTTCTTATTTCCAGCAGCCAAGAGTTCTTTAACGTGCGCAGAGCGCACACGGGGCCTCCATTTGTGGTTGTCGTTATCAGAGAGCCAGACATGGGATCTCACTATCCAGAGAGAGCTAGACATGGGATCTCACTATCCAGAGAGAGCTAGACATGGGATCTCACTATCCAGAGAGAGCTAGACATGGGATCTCACTATCCAGAGAGAGCTAGACATGGGATCTCACTATCCAGAGAGAGCTAGACATGGGATCTCACTATCCAGAGAGAGCTAGACATGGGATCTCACTATCCAAAGAGAGCTAGACATGGGATCTCACTATCCAGAGAGAGCTAGACATGGGATCTCACTATCTAGAGAGAGCTAGACATGGGATCTCACTATCCAGAGAGAGCTAGACATGGGATCTCACTATCCAGAGAGAGCTAGACATGGGATCTCACTATCCAGAGAGAGCTAGACATGGGATCTCACTATCCAGAGAGAGCTAGACATGGGATCTCACTATCCAGAGAGAGCTAGACATGGGATCTCACTATCCAAAGAGAGCTAGACATGGGATCTCACTATCCAGAGAGAGCTAGACATGGGATCTCACTATCCAGAGAGAGCTAGACATGGGATCTCACTATCCAGAGAGAGCTAGACATGGGATCTCACTATCCAGAGAGAGCTAGACATGGGATCTCACTATCCAGAGAGAGCTAGACATGGGATCTCACTATCCAAAGAGAGCTAGACATGGGATCTCACTATCCAGAGAGAGCTAGACATGGGATCTCACTATCCAGAGAGAGCTAGACATGGGATCTCACTATCCAAAGACCTGATGAAGGTACAAACATGAAGAAACCACGGATTCGATTTTTTATTTACCTCCTGTGGTGGGAATCGAAACCATGGACCTTCTTGTCCAAAGGCGGACGTCTAGACTACCCAGTCCAGGAAAGATATCATTTGTGGTCTTTTGTTCTTCTGTTGGCCTCTCCTACTGTTATGTTGACTAGTATTTCTAATAATCCATCAATCCATCTTTTGCTCTTCTGTTGGCCTCTCATGCTGTTATGTTTCTTAGTGTTTCTAATATTCCATCAATCCATCTTTTGCTCTTCTGTTGGCCTCTCATGCTGTTATGTTTCCTAGTGTTTCTAATATTCCATCAACCCATCTTTTGCTCTTCTGTTGCCCTCTCCTACTGTTATGTTGACTAGTATTTCTAATAATCCATCAATCCATCTTTTGTTCTTCTGTTGGCCTCTCCTACTGTTATGTTGACTAGTATTTCTAATATTCCATCAATTCATCTTTTGCTCTTCTGTTGGCCTCTCCTGCTGTTATGTTTCCTAGTGTTTCTAATATTCCATCAACCCATCTTTTGCTCTTCTGTTGCCCTCTCCTGCTGTTATGTTTCCTAGTGTTTCTAATATTCCATCAATCCATCTTTTGTCTTCTGTTGGCCTCTCCTGCTGTTATGTTTCCTAGTGTTTCTAATATTCCATCAATCAATCTTTTTCGTGGTGGCCCTTGAGTCTGGTGTTCTCGTAACGTTTATTAAAGGCTTATTGTGTTTTTATCTTTCAGTCTTATCACGATGCCAAACTATTTTATTTGTTGTTTCTTTATGTGCTCTATGCTTACAGAGTTGGTGTTTGATATAAACTAGAAGACCGTGTCTGGGGTTGAACAGATTGTAGCTCGCCTGGAAGTAGGCAAAGTTGGAAGCTAACAGCAGGATCTATTGTACACAATCACTGTGGCTAGACACACACACTTTGGTACTCTCAACATCAGCTTTGGGGGCTGGGTAGTCTAGAGGTACAACCGTCAGCCTCAGCACAGAAAGGACCGGGGTTCATAGCACACCAGAAGAGGTGGAGATTTGTCAAAAATAGGAAAAATTAACCTTTTGTTTATTGATGACGTTAGCCTCCCACAAACAACTTATAGAATGCCTAAAAGAGATACATCTAGATGACATGGATATACGACTAATATGCAATCTATACTGGGAGCAAACAGCAATAATAAAATATAACAAAGAGTTCTCTACACCCATTGATATAAAAAGAGGAGTAAGACAAGGATGCATCCTATCACCAAGCTTGTTCAATCTATACACTGAGCAAATCTTTAAAAACATCATAGAGATGCCAGGCCTACAAATTAATGGAAAGATAATCAATAACCTAAGATATGCTGACGATACTGTACTACTAGCAGAAAATCCTAAAGACCTACAACAATTACTTAATGAAATAAACACGACAAGCAAAAAATATGGACTAGATATGAATATCAAAAAGACTAAAACTATGATCATAAACAAAGAAAATACTCAAAACCCACAAGTGGATATCAAAATTGAAGGAATAGACCTGGAGACAGTTCAGAACTATAACTACCTTGGACATACTATAACCAGTGATGGAAAATGTACAACTGAAATAAACAAAAGAATAGGAATGGCAAAAAGTAATTTTAATGTCATGAAGGACATACTAACATCAAAACAAATAACACCAGAGCTAAAACTAAGAATAGCAAAATGTTACATCTTCTCAATATTCCTATATGGTGCTGAAACATGGACATTAGACAAGAAAACAGAACAGAGAATTGAAGCCTTTGAAATGTGGATATATAGAAGAATAGGTAGAATTGGATGGAAGGAAAAGAAAACAAATGACAAAGTCTTAAAACAACTAAAAATGAAAAGAGAACTTCTGAACACAATTAGAACAAGACAAATGCGATTCTTAGGCCATGTTAAAAGACACAACAGCCTACTGAAAGTGATCCTGGAGGGGAAAATACAAGGTAAAAGAGGCAGAGGCAGACCAAGATTAACATGGACGAGTAACATCAAAAGATGGACAAATCAACCGATGACAACCTGCACCATCAAAGCAAGAGATAGAGCAAAATGGCGCTCCATGGTAGCCAACCTTCGTTGCGGAGACGGCACTCAATGATGATGAGCCTCCGCTGATCTCTTTGGTAGTGAGATCCGCTGTCTAGCACTCTCAGGGTAGTGAGATCCGCTGTCTAGCACTCTCATGGTAGTGAGATCCGATGTCTAGCACTCTCATGGTAGTGAGATCCGATGTCTAGCACTCTCATGGTAGTGAGATCCGCTGTCTAGCACTCTCATGGTAGTGAGATCCGATGTCTAGCACTCTCATGGTAGTGAGATCCGATGTCTAGCACTCTCATGGTAGTGAGATCCAATGTCTAGCACTCTCATGGTAGTGAGATCCGATGTCTAGCACTCTCTGGGTAGTGAGATCCAATGTCTATCTCTCTCTGGGTAGTGAGATCCAATGTCTAGCACTCTCAGGGTAGTGAGATCCAATGTCTAGCACTCTCAGGGTAGTGAGATCCAATGTCTAGCACTCTCATGGTAGTGAGATCCGATGTCTAGCACTCTCATGGTAGTGAGATCCGATGTCTAGCACTCTTTGGGTAGTGAGATCCTATGTCTAGCACTCTTTGGGTAGTGAGATCCGATGTCTAGCCCTCTCTGGGTAGTGAGATCCGATGTCTAGCACTCTTTGGGTAGTGAGATCCTATGTCTAGCACTCTCTGGGTAGTGAGATCCGATGTCTAGCACTCTCAGGGTAGTGAGATCCGATGTCTAGCACTCTTTGGATAGTGAGATCCTATGTCTAGCACTCTCTGGGTAGTGAGATCCGATGTCTAGCACTCTCTGGGTAGTGAGATCCGATGTCTAGCACTCTCATGGTAGTGAGATCCGATGTCTAGCACTCTCTGGGTAGTGAGATCCGATGTCTAGCACTCTCATGGTAGTGAGATCCGATGTCTAGCACTCTCATGGTAGTGAGATCCGATGTCTAGCACTCTCATGGTAGTGAGATCCGATGTCTAGCACTCTCAGGGTAGTGAGATCCGATGTCTAGCACTCTCATGGTAGTGAGATCCGATGTCTAGCCCTCTTAGGGTAGTGAGATCCAATGTCTAGCCCTCTTAGGGTAGTGAGATCCAATGTCTAGCCCTCTTAGGGTAGTGAGATCCGATGTCTAGCCCTCTCAAAACAAAACAGTAAACAGGAGGTCCCGTGTGCACTGGCGCACGTTAAAGAAACTTTGGCAGCTAAAAATGTAAAAGAGTAGACCAGAGATATGTGCCGCTGCCCGGACAAAATTGTCAACAAAACCTAACCATACCGTAGATCCCAGGCCGTGCTACGGAGTTCGTGCACGTGGGCCAGGGTTCTCCTCTAATTTTCTTTAAAATTCTCCAGCAGGATATCGGGGCACCTATGGGTTGGTCCGATGTACAGTAATGATGGTCCTAACAAGAAGGCAAACATCAGAAACTTGCATATACGAGTATCAATATTTGCAAATAGCACTTTTAGAAAAGAAAACAGAAATAAATGGCAGTCTTGCTGTCAACGACCACTTCATACCCTCTTGTCTTTGACTGAGTACCGTTTGCCGTCAGGCTCGTAATGTGTGGGAGGTCGTTGTGGCTTGGGTGGCTGGGGGTCCCCCCGGCGTCGCAGGTTGGAGAACAGGCTCTCATAGTTCACAGGCTTGGTGACTTTGGTCTTTTTAATGCTGAGGATAGAGCGAGGGCAGGAATGAAATAGAGAGGTACAGAAATAGTAGGAACAGACGACATGTAATGCAGGCTAAAAATGAAGGCAGACATTTAAATAAAACATACACTTATGGATTTAGTTGTCTTGACAGACAATCTGTAGCAAGCAGTCCATAAATTGCAACAAATATTGTCATATATTTTTCGACAACAGCCTCTGTAGGACCTGACACTGCCAATATTTGATCCGTAAGTGCGGCCACAGAAACATGGACATTAGACAAGAAAAAAGAACAGAAAATTGAAGCCTTTGAAATGAAATGTGAATTTATAGAAGAATAGAAAGAAAAGAAAACAGACAATACGGTGACTTATTGCTGTTGTACAGATACACACAGACAGTACAGTGACTTATTGCTGTTGTACAGATAAAGATAGAAAGTACAGTGACTTATTGCTGTTGTACAAATACAGATAGACAATACAGTGACTTATTGCTGTTGTACAGATAAAGATAGACAATACAGTGACTTATTGCTGTTGTACAGATAAAGATAGACAGTACAGTGACTTATTGCTGTTGTACAAATACAGATAGACAATACAGTGACTTATTGCTGTTGTACATATAAAGATACACAATACAGTGACTTATTGCTGTTGTACAGATAAAGATAGACAATACAGTGACTTATTGCTGTTGTACAGATAAAGATAGACAATACAGTGACTTATTGCTGTTGTACATATAAAGATAGACAATACAGTGACTTATTGCTGTTGTACAGATAAAGATAGACAATACAGTGACTTATTGCTGTTGTACATATAAAGATAGACAATACAGTGACTTATTGCTGTTGTACAGATACAGACAGACAGTACAGTGACTTATTGCTGTTGTACAGATAAAGATAGACAATACAGTGACTTATTGCTGTTGTACAGATACAGACAGACAGTACGTGACTTATTGCTGTTATACAGATACATATAGACAGTATGTGACTTATTGCTGTTGTACAAATACAGACAGACAGTACGTGACTTATTGCTGTTGTACAGATAAAGATAGACAATACAGTGACTTATTGCTGTTGTACAGATACAGACAGACAGTACAGTGACTTATTGCTGTTGTACAGATAAAGATAGACAATACAGTGACTTATTGCTGTTGTACAAATACAGACAGACAGTACGTGACTTATTGCTATTGTACAGATAAAGATAGACAGTATGTGATTTATTGCTGTTGTACAAATACAGACAGACAGTACGTGACTTATTGCTATTGTACAGATAAAGATAGACAGTGCGTGACTTATTGCTATTGTAAAGATACAGATAGTACGTGAATTATTGCTGTTGTACAGATACAGACAGACAGTACATGACTTATTGCTGTTGTACAGATAAAGATAGACAGTATGTGATTTATTGCTGTTGTACAAATACAGACAGACAGTACGTGACTTATTGCTATTGTACAGATAAAGATAGACAGTGCGTGACTTATTGCTATTGTAAAGATACAGATAGTACGTGAATTATTGCTGTTGTACAGATACAGACAGACAGTACATGACTTATTGCTGTTGTACAGATACATATAGACAGTATGTGACTTATTGCTGTTGTACAAATACAGACAGACAGTACGTGACTTATTGCTGTTGTGCAGATACAGACAGACAGTACGTGACTTATTGTTGTTGTACAGATACAGACAGACAGTACGTGACTTATTGCTCTTGTACAGATACAGATAGACAGTACGTGACTTATTGCTCTTGTACAGATACAGACAGACAGTACGTGACTTATTGCTCTTGTACAGATACAGACAGACAGTACGTTAATTATTGCTGTTGTACAGATACAGACAGTACGTGACTTATTGCTGTTGTACTGAGGAAAAACGCTATGGATTATAATTTAATGAGATGCATAAACGTGCATGCAAGATATTCAAAATTGACAGCCAAACAGACAAGCAGGCAGGCAGGCAGTCAGACAGACAGACAAGCAGGCAGGCAGTCAGACAGACAGACAAGCAGTCAGACAGACAGACAAGCAGGCAGGCAGTCAGACAGACAGACAAGCAGGCAGGCAGTCAGACAGACAAGCAGTCAGGCAGATAGACAGGCAGGCAATCAGAAAAAACAGACAGACAAGCAGTCAGGCAGATAGACAGGCAGGCAATCAGAAAAACAGACAGACAAGCAGTCAGAGAGACAAACAAGCAAGCAGGCAGTCAGACAGACAGATGGGCAGGCAGACAGACGGATTGACAGTCAGACAAACATACATACATACAGACAAACATACATACATACAGGCAAACAGACAGATACTCAAACAATCAGACAGACAGATGGGCAGTCAGATAGACAGATTGACAGTCAGACAAACATACATACATACAGGCAAACAGACAGATACTCAAACAATCAGACAGACAGAAACGAAGAGTCGTAATCTTACGTGTTGTTGTTGTACTGGAAGACGAGATCGTCGAGTGAGTCAAAGATGGCGTCGCTGTACCAGACCTTCTCGACGGTCCACATGTCAGGGTCAGTGCCTTCAAAATTGACCAGTAGAGACAGGTCAAGGACATGGAGGCTTGGGTAGTCTACGTTGTACATGGTGTTGACCCACATTAGTCTAGTGAGGGAGAAGGTGAGAGACATAAGTCTAGTGAGAGACATTAGTCTATTGAGAGACATAAGTCTAGTGAGAGACATTAGTCTAATGAGAGACATTAGTCTATTGAGAGACATTAGTCTATTGAAAGACATTAGTCCAGTGAGGGAGAATGTGACAGACATTAGTCTAGTGAGACACATTAATCTAGTGAGGAAGAATGTGAGAGACATTAGTCTAGTGAGGGAGATGGTGAAAAACATTACTCTAGTGAGGAGGTGAGAGAAATTAGTCTAGTGAGAGACATTAGTCTAGTGAGGGAGAAGGTGATAGACATTAGTATAGTGAGGAGGTGAGAGACATTAGTCTAGTGAGAGACATTAGTCTAGTGAGGGAGAAAGCTATAGACATTAGTATAGTGAGGAGGTGAGTGACATTAGTCTAGTGAGAGACATTAGTCTAGTGAGAGACATTAGTCTAGTGAGGGAGAAAGTGATAGATATTAGTATAGTGAAGAGGTGAGTGACATTAGTCTAGTGAGAGACATTAGTCTAGTGAGAGACATTAGTATAGTGAGGGAGAAAGTGATAGACATTAGTCTAGTGAGGAGGTGAGAGACATTAGTCTAGTGAGAGACATTTATATAGTGAGGGAAAAAGTGATAGACATTAGTAAATGAGGAGGTCAGTGACATTAGTCTAGTGAGAGACATTAGTCTAGTGAGTGAGAAGGTGAAAGACATTAATCTAGTGAGGAGATGAGAGACATTAGTTTAGTGAGGGAGATGGTGAGAGATATTAGTATAGTGAAGATGTGAGTGACATTAGTATAGTAAGGGAGAAAATGATAGATATTAGTATAGAGAGGAGATGTGAGACATTAGTCTAGTGAGAGACATTAGTATAGTGAGATAGAAGGTGGGATATATTAGTCTAGTGTGGAGGTGAGAGACATTATAGTCTAGTGAGGTGAGAGACGTTAGTCTAGTGAGGAGGTTAAAGACACTAGTCTAGTGAGAGACATTATTCTAGTGAGGACGTGAGAAACATTAGTCTAGTGAGAGACATTATTCTAGTGAGGAGGTAAGAGACATTAGTCTAGTGAAAGACATTAATCTAGTGAGAAGGTGAGAGACATTAGTCTAGTGAAAGACATTAATCTAGTGAGAAGGTGAGAGACATTAGTCTAGTGAAAGATATTAATCTAGTGAGAAGGTGAGAGACATTAGTCTAGTGAAAGACATTAATCTAGTGAGAAGGTGAGAGACATTAGTCTACTAAGGGAGAAGGTGATAAACATTAGTATAGTGAGAAGGTGAGAAACATTAGTCTAGTGAGAGACATTAGTATAGTGAGGAGATCTATCTATCTATCTTTCGTTCGCCTGAAGTATTGTCTACATCTGCAATGTCGTTTCCTGTATAAATTTTACTGTCTTTTGTAATTCTTGCAGTGGCCCATATAGTTTTGTCTGTAGTGTTGTATCTATGGGCCAATGGATTTTCCTCAGTCTACTATATTCAGTGCAGTCTTGAAGTATGTGTTCAGCAGTCTGGGGTGCCTGTCCACATGTACAAGTAGTTGAGGTGCCGATCTTGAATTTTGTATACATGTGACTATGGAGTCGATTGTGTCCTGTTCTTAGGCGTATAATGATAACTTGTTCATATCTATTCATATTATGAAAGGCATCCTGATTTGGGGCTTGTGGTCCTCTGATTGATTTGATTATCTGTTTCTTATGATGGTATGTAACTGGTGTATCTAGTTGTGTGCCTGTTGAACCTTCCTTTGCCAACTGATCTGCTTTCTCATTTCCTGGTATTTCACAGTGAGACGGGATCCACTGCAGGGCAACCCTGTGGTGCTTGCAGAGTTCAGTCAATAAGGTCTGCAGATGTGGTAATTTTCTGGATTGTAGTGCCTGGAGTACTGATCTTGCATCTGTCAAAAACACTACAGGCTGTGGGCTAAGATTACTGTTCAGCAGTTTTTCTATTGCCAACTTTATTGCTTGTATTTCCGCATCATAATTGTGACAATATTTCCCTGTTGCTATTTTATTCATATCCCTAGTGTTATTTGGGTACTCTATATATGCACCTGCTCCCCCATTCTTTACTGCATTCTGTGCTGATCCATCTGTGTACACACGGATCCATAGGTCTTGTGGGTATTCTTCATCCAGGAAACTGAGAGTTATTGTTTTTCGCTGTAGACTATTTTGTTCCTCTTTGTCAACTATTCCTTTCACTTCTGTCCGTATTTGAACTGATAATCCTGATTCATCTGTCCAGGGAGTCTGTTCTGGTATGGGCAGAAGGGGTTTAACAACTCTTGGCATGTCTGGTGTTTGTCTACTAATACGCTTGGCTTGGTGGATAAAGCTGCTTCTCTTAAGTCGTCCCAATGCAAGATTTTGGAATCGGTCCTTCATTGGATGTCTCGGCATGCATACAAATTTTTCTGCCTGTATCAGCACCTTTGTGTCTCTCCGTTCTCTCAGTGCTGGTATCCTCCACAATTTCTCCATCTCCAATATTGGTGTTGATTTCATTGCTCCTGTGATGACCCTAAGTGCCTGGTTTTGTACTTTATCCAGTTCTTGCAATGTGGGGTTTGATGCTGAGCACCATGCGGATGATCCATATTCTAAATGTGGGCGTATACTCTGTTGGTAAACTTTACTGAGTATTTTCCCACTCGCACCCCATGTGGTTCCACACAACTTTCTTAGAATAGCCAATTTCCTCCTTGCTTTTTGGGTTGCCTTATTTATCTGCTGTTTCCAAGATAGTTTGTTATCAAATGTAACTCCGAGATATGTAGCTTGTATGTCTTCTTTCACAGGCTCATTGTTTATGTAGATGGCTCCTGCTTTTTGTTTTGGGGAGAGTGTGAAAAGTGTAGTACTGCATTTGTCTGTATTGATGCTGAGGAGATGAGAGACATTAGTCTAGTGAGAGACATTAGTCTAGTGAGGAGGTGAGAGACATTATAGTCTAGTGAGAGACATTACTCTAGTGAGAGACATTAGTCTAGTGGGGAGATGAGAGACATTAGTCTTGTGAGAGACATTAGTATAGTGAAGAGGTGAGAGACATTAGTCTAGTAAGAGACATTAGTATAGTGAGGGTGTGAGAGACATTAGTCTAGTGAGACATTAGTCTAGTGAGAGACATTAGTCTAGTGAGAGACATTAGTCTAGTGAGGAGATGAGAGACATTAGTCTAGTTAGAGACATTAGTATAGTGCGGATGTGAGAGACATTAGTCTACTGAGAGACATTAGTCTCGTGAGGAGATGAGAGACATTAGTCTAGTGAGAGACATTAGTCTAGTGAGAGACATTAGTCTAGTGAGGAGATGAGACACATTAGTCTAGTGAGAAGATGAGAAAGTCTAGTGAAGAGATGAGAGGCATTAGTCTTGTGAGGAGATGAGAAACATTAGTCTAGTGAAAGACATTAGTCTAGAGAAGAGATGATCAGACAATCTAATGAGACAAGAGATGATAAGACAATCTAATGAGAGAAGAGATGATAAGACAATCTAATGAGACAAGAGATGATAAGACAATCTAATGAGACAAGAGATGATAAGACAATCTAATGAGAGAAGAGATGATAAGACAATCTAATGAGACAAGAGATGATAAGACAATCTAATGAGAGAAGAGATGATAAGACAATCTAATGAGAGAAGAGATGATTAGACAATCTAATGAGAGAAGAGATGATCAGACAATCTAATGAGAGAAGAGATGATCAGACAGTCTAATGAGAGAAGAGATGACCAGACAATCTAATGAGAGAAGAGATGATCAGACAGTCTAATGTGAGAAGAGATGAGTAGACAATCTAATGAGAGAAGAGATGATCAGACAATCTAATGAGAGAAGAGATGACCAGACAATCTAATGAGAGAAGAGATGATCAGACAATCTAATGAGAGAAGAGATGACCAGACAATCTAATGAGAGAAGAGATGATCAGACAATCTAATGAGAGAAGAGATGACCAGACAATCTAATGAGAGAAGAGATGATCAGACAATCTAATGAGAGAAGAGATGACCAGACAATCTAATGAGAGAAGAGATGATCAGACAATCTAATGAGAGAAGAGATGACCAGACAATCTAATGAGAGAAGAGATGATCAGACAATCTAATGAGAGAAGAGATGACCAGACAATCTAATGAGAGAAGAGATGATCAGACAGTCTAATGTGAGAAGAGATGACCAGACAGTCTAATGAGAGAAGAGATGATCAGACAATCTAATGAGAGAAGAGATGATCAGACAATCTAATGAGAGAAGAGATGATCAGACAATCTAATGAGAGAAGAGATGATAAGACAGTCTAATGAGAGAAGAGATGATCAGACAGTCTAATGAGAGAAGAGATGATCAGACAATCTAATGAGAGAAGAGATGATCAGACAATCTAATGAGAGAAGAGATGATCAGACAGTCTAATGAGAGAAGAGATGATCAGACAATCTAATGAGAGAAGAGATGATCAGACAGTCTAATGAGAGAAGAGATGATCAGACAGTCTAATGAGAGAAGAGATGATCAGACAGTCTAATGAGAGAAGAGATGATCAGACAATCTAATGAGAGAAGAGATGATCAGACAATCTAATGAGAGAAGAGATGATAAGACAATCTAATGAGAGAAGAGATGATCAGACAGTCTAATGAGAGAAGAGATGAGTAGACAATCTAATGAGAGAAGAGATGATCAGACAATCTAATGAGAGAAGAGATGATAAGACAATCTAATGAGAGAAGAGATGAGTAGACAATCTAATGAGAGAAGAGATGATCAGACAATCTAATGAGAGAAGAGATGATAAGACAGTCTAATGAGAGAAGAGATGATCAGACAGTCTAATGAGAGAAGAGATGATCAGACAGTCTAATGAGAGAAGAGATGATCAGACAGTCTAATGAGAGAAGAGATGATCAGACAGTCTAATGAGAGAAGAGATAACCAGACAGTCTAATGAGAGAAGAGATGATCAGACAGTCTAATGAGAGAAGAGATTATCAGACAGTCTAATGAGAGAAGAGATGATCAGACAGTCTAATGAGAGAAGAGATGAGCAGACAGTATAATGTGAGAAGAGATGATCAGACAATCTAATGAGAGAAGAGATGATCAGACAATCTAATGAGAGAAGAGATGAGCAGAGAGTCTTTTGAGTGAAGAGATGAGCAGAGAGTCTTTTGAAAGAAGAGATGAGCAGAGAGTCTTTTGAAAGAAGAGATGAGCAGAGAGTCTTTTGAAAGAAGAGATGAGCAGAGAGTCTTTTGAAAGAAGAGATGAGCAGAGAGTCTTTTGAAAGAAGAGATGAGCAGAGGGTCTTTTGAAAGAAGAGATGAGCAGAGGGTCCTACATTAAAAGTCACAAGCACTGACCTCTTCTTGCTGTCTTTGGCAATCGCTGTACCGAGTGGCGCAGTTGATGACGTCAAGCAGTCTACCCTCTTGCTGCATCCCATGAACCTGGCGCCGTAGCTCTCCATTAGGATAGGGCCAAGCTGCAAGGACGCGAATTTAGCGTCTTAACTTCAAGTCAAATAAGAAAGAGAGACTTCTCGCGTTCATGAGGTGATGAGTGATTAGGGCTTGTGAACATTCAAAGAAATTGAACAAAAAAATACAATTTGAGCAACAGTTACAATAAACAGTTTTAAGTAAACAAAGAGAGAAATATTAGATAACTTGGTGTCATGGCATGGATGACAGACAGCAACAGGATTGATAGTTGTACTTTAGAAAGAAATTTGTGGAAGGTCATGATCGTCTGCGCCAACCGGTATGACACATGATGATGATGAAACAGCTTTGGATAAATGAACAATTTATATAACTTCAGTAATTAACTAAACATGAACAATTTATATAACTTCAGTAACTGAAGAAACATGAACAATTTAATGAACTACAGTAATTAAAGAAATATAAACAATTTAATGAACTTCGGTAATTGAAGAAACATGAACAATTTAATGAACTTCGGTAATTGAAGAAACATGAACAATTTAATTAACTTCAGTAACTGAAGAAACATGAACAATTTAATTAACTTCAGTAACTGAATAAACATGAACAATTTAAAGAACTTCAGTAATTGAAGAAACATGAACAATTTAAAGAACTTCAGTAATTGAAGAAACATGAACAATTTAATGAAATCCAGTAATTGTAGAAACATGAACAATTTAATGAAATCCAGTAATTGTAGAAACATGAACAATTTAATGAAATCCAGTAATTGTAGAAACATGAACAATTTAATGAACTTCAGTAACTGAATAAACATGAACAATTTAAAGAACTTCAGTAATTGAAGAAACATGAACAATTTAAAGAACTTCAGTAATTGAAGAAACATGAACAATTTAATGAACTTCAGTAATTAACGAAACATGAAAAATTTAATGAACTTCAGTAACTGAATAAACATGAACAATTTAAAGAACTTCAGTAATTGAAGAAACATGAACAATTTAATGAAATCCAGTAATTGTAGAAAGATGAACAATTTAATGAACTTCAGTAATTGTAGAAACATGAACAATTTAATTAACTTCAGTAACTGAAGAAACATGAACAATTTAATGAAATTCAGTAATTGAAGAAACATGAACAATTTAATTAACTTCAGTAATTGAAGAAACATGAACAATTTAATGAAATTCAGTAATTGAAGAAACATGAACAATTTAACGAACTTCAGTAATTGTAGAAACATGAACAATTTAATGAACTTTAGTAATTAACGAAACATGAACAATTTAATGAACTTCAGTAACTGAAGAAACATGAACAATTTAATGAACTTCAGTAATTGAAGAAACATGAATAATTTAAAGAAAGTGAGTAATGGAAGAGATATGAACATTTTTAAAAACAAATAATTTTTTTTATGAACAGTTTTAGAAACATGAACAATTCAGAGACAAAAAAAAACAGTTGGAAACATGAACATTGTTAGAAACATTTTTTAATTGTTTAAACAATTTATAGAAAAACAGAAAACTGATCCCGACATCTTATAAGTTTAAGCAGACACCAAAAACAACATGAACATCAACGCTAACAAAACAGAAGTTATGAACATCACAACAGAGAAATGAACATAACGATAGATGGCAGGCAAGGTAGAAGTTAGAGAGTCGGTACACATGAGAGGTTTGAGAGTCAGTACAAAGTAGAAGTTAGAGAGTCGGTACACATGAGAGGTTTGAGAGTCAGTACAAAGTAGAAGTTAGAGAGTCGGTACACATGAGAGGTTTGAGAGTCAGTACAAAGTAGAAGTTAGAGAGTCGGTACACATGAGAGGTTTGAGAGTCAGTACAAGGTAGAAGTTAGAGAGTCGGTACACATGAGAGGTTTGAGAGTCAGTACAAGGTAGAAGTTAGAGAGTCGGTACACATGAGAGGTTTGAGAGTCAGTACAAGGTAGAAGTTAGAGAGTCGTTACACATGAGAGGTTTGAGAGTCAGTACAAGGTAGAAGTTAGAGAGTCGGTACACATGAGAGGTTTGAGAGTCAGTACAAGGTAGAAGTTAGAGAGTCGGTACACATGAGAGGTTTGAGAGTCAGTACAAAGTAGAAGTTAGAGAGTCGGTACACATGAGAGGTTTGAGAGTCAGTACAAAGTAGAAGTTAGAGAGTCGGTACACATGAGAGGTTTGAGAGTCAGTACAAGGTAGAAGTTAGAGAGTCGGTACACAAGAGAGGTTTGAGAGTCAGTACAAGGTAGAAGTTAGAGAGTCGGTACACATGAGAGGTTAGAGAGTCAGTACAAGGTAGAAGTTAGAGAGTCGGTACACATGAGAGGTTTGAGAGTCAGTACAAGGTAGAAGTTAGAGAGTCGGTACACATGAGAGGTTAGAGAGTCAGTACAAGGTAGAAGTTAGAGAGTCGGTACACATGAGAGGTTAGAGAGTCAGTACAAGGTAGAAGTTAGAGAGTCGGTACACATGAGAGGTTAGAGAGTCAGTACAAGGTAGAAGTTAGAGAGTCGGTACACATGAGAGGTTTGAGAGTCAGTACAAGGTAGCAGTAGAGAGCTGGTACATAGGAGAGGTTAGAGAGTCAATACAAGGTAGAAGTTAGAGGGTCGGTACACAAGAGAGGTTTGAGAGTCAGTACAAGGTAGAAGTTAGAGAGTCGGTACACATGAGAGGTTAGAGAATCAGTACAAGGTAGAAGTTAGAGGGTCGGTACACAAGAGAGGTTTGAGAGTCAGTACAAGGTAGAAGTTAGAGAGTCGGTACACATGAGAGGTTTGAGAGTCAATACAAGGTAGAAGTTAGAGAGTCGGTACACATGAGAGGTTAGAGAGTCAGTACAAGGTAGAAGTTAGAAAGTCGGTACACATGAGAGGTTTGAGAGTCAGTACAAGGTAGCAGTAGAGAGTCGGTACACATGAGAGGTTTGAGAGTCAGTACAAAGTAGAAGTAGAGAGCTGGTACATAGGAGAGGTTAGAGAGTCAGTACAAGGTAGAAGTTAGAGAGTCGGTACACATGAGAGGTTTGAGAGTCAGTACAAGGTAGAAGTATAGAATCGGTAAATAGGAGAGGTTAGAGAGTCAGTACAAGGTAGAAGTTAGAGAGTCGGTACACATGAGAGGTTTGAGAGTCAGTACAAGGTAGAAATTAGAGAGTCGGTACACATGAGAGGTTTGAGAGTCAGTACAAGGTAGAAGTTAGAGAGTCGGTACACATGAGAGGTTTGAGAGTCAGTACAAGGTAGAAGTTAGAGAGTCGTTACACATGAGAGGTTTGAGAGTCAGTACAAGGTAGAAGTTAGTGAGTCGGTACATAGGAGAGGTTAGAGAGTCAGTACAAGGTAGAAGTTAGAGAGTCGGTACACATGAGAGGTTAGAGAGTCAGTACAAGGTAGAAGTTAGAGAGTCGGTACACATGAGAGGTTTGAGAGTCAGTACAAAGTAGAACTTAGAGAGTCGGTACACATGAGAGGTTTGAGAGTCAGTATAAGGTAGAAGTTAGAGAGTCGGTACATAGGAAAGGTTAGAGAGTCAGTACACGGCAGAAGTTAGAGAGTCGGTACACATGAGAGGTTTGAGAGTCAGTAGAAGGTAGAAGTTAGAGAGTCGGTACACATGAGAGGTTTGAGAGTCAGTACAAGGTAGAAGTTAGAGGGTCGGTACACATGAGAGGTTTGAGAGTCAGTACAACGTAGCATTTTTAGAGACAATTCAAAGCATAGGTTCGAGAGTCAGTACTGGGTGGCAGTTAGAGAGTCAGTAGACGGTAGATGTTTGAGAGTCAGTACAAGGTAGAAATTTAAGAGTCAGTGCAATGTAGAATTCTGAGAGTCAGTACAAAGCAGATGTTAGAAAGTCTGTGCTAGACAAAAGTTAGAGAGTCAGTACAATGTAGAAGCCTGAGAGTCAGTACAATGTAGAAGTCTGAGAGTCAGTACAATGTAGAAGTCTGAGAGTCAGCACAATGTAGAAGTCTGAGAGTCAGCACAATGTAGAAGTCTGAGAGTCAGTACAATGTAGAAGTCTGAGAGTCAGTACAATGTAGAAGTCTGAGAGTCAGCACAATGTAGAAGTCTGAGAGTCAGTACAATGTAGAAGTCTGAGAGTCAGTACAATGTAGAAGTCTGAGAGTCAGCACAATGTAGAAGTCTGAGAGTCAGTACAATGTAGAAGTCTGATAGTCAGTACAATGTAGAAGTCTGATAGTCAGTACAATGTAGAAGTCTGAGAGTCAGTTTAAAATAAATGATTTGAAGTCATGGAAAATACAGGTGTTTAAACATGAACACAAAATAGATACCTGATGAAAACATTTTTATACAAACAGAAAAAAATGAGATAGAAACATAACTGAAACTTTTTACATAAAAAATATAAACAGTTTTTAACATAAATTATATATAATAGCATAATTAAGTGAAAAATAGCACAATTAAATACATCGGATACACGTCTTTGTCAGTTAAACAAGACAACACATAACAAACAAGCACGGTCATATACATTTCTACTTAGCTTACGCGATAAATAATATTGCCACGCGATCCTTAGGTAAGAAATGAATGATCCCTAACCAGGAAATGGCAGATGATTAGATTGACCCTATTGGTCACCTGGTTACACAAATAGGCTAGGTCGAATAGCAATATGCCAATAGGGACAGTGGAATGTTGTGAGAACATAAAAAGTGAGAGAGAGAGAGAGAGAGAGAACAGCCTCTAGTAAAAGATCTCTTGTCAAGGCAGAAACAGAGCAAGGGAATAGTAAGAAATGAAACAAATAATTAAAATAGTAAAATTAATGATGATAACAAATATTTTAAAAACCAGTTATAAAAGAAAATAGTGAAAGGAATTGATCTTTCTTGAATAGTGAAAGCCAAGACGGGGTATGAATCGGTTCTCAGAGGCGAATAGGCTGCGGTCATTCATCATCATCATCACCATGTGCCATACCGGTTGGCGTAGGTGATCATGTCCCTCCACAATCTTCTATCTACAGTGCATCGTATCAGTTCTGTTGTTGACTGTTTTCCATGCTATGACTCCAAGCTATCCAGTATTTTCTCTCTTTGTTGTCCGCGATCTCTCTTTCCTTTTATTTTGCTAGTTGTAACCAGGTATTCCAACTTTCCTCTTCTCATGATGTGCCCGAAAAATGTTGATTGCTTCTTTCTGATGTTTTTAAAGAGCTCCCTTTTTGTGTTGGCCTCTTTGAGAACGTCCTCATTGGTCTTTTTAGCTGTCCAGGGAACTTTCAACATTCTTCTGAGAAATCCCATCTCTGTGGCCTCTAATCGTCTTTGCGGTCATTAGAGAAGATGAAAATACTACCAGTGACTAGGATATCCCAGGAGCCATGGTGGTCAGGAGAGTTAATGTGTCTGGGGATTAGGGTACCAGAATCTCGAGAGATGTGGGGGTGCTCTCGAAAACGTACGTCATACGTCCACCCATCTCACCTATTATATATGTCTTATGGAAGCTTTTACATATAATGTTACGAGACACATAAGTAAAACCTTTATAAACAACATAAGAAACACAAGATAAAAACTTGACTAAACTGTTTATAAACAACATAAGAAACACAAGATAAAAACTTGACTAAACTGTTTATAAACAACATAAGAAACACAAGATAAAAACTTGACTAAACTGTTTATAAACAACATAAGAAACACAAGATAAAAACTTAACTAAACTGTTTATAAACAACATAATTTTTTTTTATTACTAAAATATTTTCTACGTAAAATAATCAGAAGAAGCAGAAGCTATAAACATGACTAGAGCATTTTCTATGAACAACAGAAGATATAAACATGACTAATGCAGTTTATATGAATAACAGAAGAGATAAACATGACTACAGCATTTTATATGAACAACAGAAGCTATAAAAATGACTAGAGCATTTTATATGAGCAACAGAAGATATAAACATGACTAGAGCATTTTATATGAACAACAGAAGATATAAACATGACTAGAGCATTTTATATGAGCAACAGAAGATATAAACATGACTAGAACATTTTATATGAACAACAGAAGATATAAACATGACTAGAGCATTTTATATGAACAACAGAAGATATAAACATGACTAGAGCATTTTATATGAGCAACAGAAGATATAAACATGATTAGATCATTTTATTTGAACAACAGAAGATATAAACATGATTAGATCATTTTATATGAGCAACAGAAGATATAAACATGACTAGAGCATTTTATATGAGCAACAGAAGATATAAACATGACTAGAGCATTTTATATGAACAACAGAAGATATAAACATGACTAGAGCATTTTATATGAAGAACAGAAGATATAAACATGACTAGAGCATTTTATATGAACAACAGAAGATATAAACATGACTAGAGCGTTTTATATGAACAACAGAATATATAAACATGACTAGAGCATTTTATATGAACAACAGAAGATATAAACATGACTAGAGCATTTTATATGAACAACAGAAGATATAAACATGACTAGAGCATTTTATATGAACAACAGAAGATATAAACATGACTAGAGCATTTTATATGAACAACAGAAGATATAAACATGACTAGAGCATTTTATATGAGCAACAGAAGATATAAACATGACGAGAGCATTTTATATGAAGAACAGAAGATATAAACATGACTAGAGCATTTTATATGAGCAACAGAAGATATAAACATGACTAGAGCATTTTATATGAGCAACAGAAGATATAAACATGATTAGATCATTTTATATGAACAACAGAAGATATAAACATGATTAGATCATTTTATATGAACAACAGAAGCTATAAACATGACTAGAGCATTTTATATGAACAACAGAAGCTATAAACATGACAAGAGCATTTTATATGAGTAACAGAAGATATAAACATGACTAGAGCATTTTATATGAACAACAGAAGATATAAACATGACTAGAGCATTTTATATGAGCAACAGAAGATATAAACATGACTAGAACATTTTATATGAACAACAGAAGATATAAACATGACTAGAGCATTTTATATGAGCAACAGATATATAAATATGACTACAGCATTTTATATGAACAACAGAAGAAACAGAAGAGGAAACATTTGTATCAAACATTTATATAAATAACTCAAGAAACAGGAGATAAAGTGCATGCCTTTTGTTGATGTCCAAGAACTGACCTTTTCGTCCACTTTCTTCAGTACAACCGATTTGAAGGCTTTGATCTCAAGGCCATTGAGTGGTCTGAGGAATAAACAATCATCAGTCGACCGTTCATTCAGTCAACCGTTGATTCATTCAACCGTTCATTCAGTCAATCAAGCAATCCATAAATCAAACAAAAGCAAAGAACCAATGATTAAGCTTGAAATTGTCCAATCAAATGATTGCATTTATTCTATGGATTGTTTGACTTATATAGCTTGTAGTCCCTTCTGTCAGCCCATTATTATCCATTTATCCACGGATAGAATCTGCCATTCTCTGCTTCTAATCGGTTTCTCGGTAGCAACATATTACCACATATATCTGTCTGTTACTCTCTATTTGTTATGTTCATCTGCTATATCTTATCATAACCATAGCAAGGGCATGTTTTCTTGGCTAAGCTTTAATGTCTATGTATGCCTAATAGCGATTCTACTCCTGTGATTGGTGTTTAACTAGCGTAGACGTGTTTTTGTCAGTTTGGACTGCTATGACATTCTGAATATCCTCAGGGACGCTGGATTAAAAGGCGACTTAAAAGATCCTGAATCTACAGCCATGAACAGACTTCACGAATATCATGTCAAGGTGAGAGTTGCTACACGAAAGCGTTACACAAGAATCTATTGAAGACTTGTCAACCAACAAGACACTGGTGACGTCAGTCGCTATACGTTGAGGGATATGCCTATTCTTCGGAGAAGTTTTGAGCGCTTATAGACTTGTTTAATGTGCAATGTAGATTGCCCGTCCTTTAGTCCACATCTTGTCACATCCTTAATTTTAGATTGCCCGTCCTTTAGTCCATATCTTGTCACATCCTTAATTTTAGATTGCCCGTCCTTTAGTCCATATCTTGTCACATTCTTAATTTTAGATTGCCCGTCCTTTAGTCCATATCTTGTCACATTCTTAATTTTAGATTGCCCGTCCTTTAGTCCATATCTTGTCACATTCTTAATTTTAGATTGCCCGTCCTTTAGTCCATATCTTGTCACATCCTTAATTTTAGATTGCCCGTCCTTTAGTCCATATCTTGTCACATCCCTCATTTTATTTTCCCGTCCATTTGTCCAAGTCTTGTCACATCCCTCATTTTATTTTCCCGTCCATTTGTCCAAGTCTTGCCACATCCCAAACTTTAAATATCCCGTCCAATAGATCACATCTTGTCACATCCCTGACTATAGATTGCCCGCCATTAGTCACATCTTGTCACATCCCTGATTTTGTTTTCCGTCCATTAGTTCACATCTTGTCACATCCCTGATTTTATTTTTCCGTCAATTAGTCCACATCTTGTCACATCCCTGATTTTATTTTTCCGTCCATTAGTCCACATCTTGTCACATCCCTGATTTTATTTTTCCGTCCATTAGTCCACATCTTGTCACATCCCTGATTTTATTTTTCCGTCCATTAGTCCACATCTTGTCACATCCCTGATTTTATTTTTCCGTCCATTAGTCCACATCTTGTCACATCCCTGATTTTATTTTTCCGTCCATTAGTCCACATCTTGTCACATCCCTGACTATAGATTGCCCGTCCATTAGTCCACGTCGTGTCACATCCCTGATTATCGACTCCATAGTCACATGTATACAAAATTCAAGATCGGCACATCAACTACTTGTACATGTGGACAGGCACCCCAGACTGCTGAACACATACTTCAAGACTGCACTGAATATAGTAGACTGAGGAAAATCCATTGGCCCATAGATACAACACTACAGACAAAACTATATGGGCCACTGCAAGAATTACAAAAGACAGTCACATTTATACAGGAAACGACATTGCTGATATAGGCAATACTTCGAGCCAACGAAAGATAGATAGATAGACATCCCTGATTTTATTTTTCCTTCCATTAGTCCACGTCTTGTCACATTCCTGATTTTATTTTTCCTTCCATTAGTCCACGTCTTGTCACATTCCTGATTTTATTTTTCCTTCCATTAGACCAACGTTTTGTCACATTCCTGATTTTATTTTTCCTTCCATTAGTCCACGTCTTGTCACATTCCTGATTTTATTTTTCCTTCCATTAGACCAACGTTTTGTCACATTCCTGATTTTATTTTTCCTTCCATTAGTCCACGTCTTGTCACATTCCTGATTTTATTTTTCCTTCCATTAGACCAACGTTTTGTCACATTCCTGATTTTATTTTTCCTTCCATTAGTCCACGTCTTGTCACATTCCTGATTTTATTTTTCCTTCCATTAGACCACGTCTTGTCACATTCCTGATTTTATTTTTCCTTCCATTAGTCCACGTCTTGTCACATTCCTGATTTTATTTTTCCTTCCATTAGTCCACGTCTTGTCACATTCCTGATTTTATTTTTCCTTCCATTAGTCCACGTCTTGTCACATTCCTGATTTTATTTTTCCTTCCATTAGTCCACGTCTTGTCACATTCCTGATTTTATTTTTCCTTCCATTAGACCAACGTTTTGTCACATTCCTGATTTTATTTTTCCTTCCATTAGTCCACGTCTTGTCACATTCCTGATTTTATTTTTCCTTCCATTAGACCAACGTTTTGTCACATTCCTGATTTTATTTTTCCTTCCATTAGTCCACGTCTTGTCACATTCCTGATTTTATTTTTCCTTCCATTAGACCACGTCTTGTCACATTCCTGATTTTATTTTTCCTTCCATTAGTCCACGTCTTGTCACATTCCTGACTTTATTTTTCCTTCCATTAGACCAACGTTTTGTCACATTCCTGATTTTATTTTTCCTTCCATTAGACCAACGTTTTGTCACATTCCTGATTTTATTTTTCCTTCCATTAGACCACGTCTTGTCACATTCCTGACTTTAAATTGCCCGTCCACTAGTCCAAGTCGTGTCCTTGACTTTCAACCGACTGTCTGTCGACACCAACGATACAGCCATGACCTTGACTCAACATGAGAAGTGTCGTGTGCACTCACCTGACCGAGAACTCCACGGGGTTCCTCTTGTTTGGCTCGTTCAGCAACTCACATATGACAATGTTCGGCAGGGGTCCACACACATACTCCTCCACAACAGGAGGGTCACGGTCACCGCGGAACATGATCACGCGAGCAAATCTCAGTGGCTTCGGTCCTGTAAGAAGAGTTATATCCCATGTTAAATCTAACATAGTGTAACTGTTCGCATAGAGTTATTGCCCTGTTTGAACTAATTTGATCTGAAACATTAATACAAGAATGGCTCAGTCAAAAGCAGCTTTCCAAAAAATGAGGACGATACTATGCACTCTAATTTTGACAATAGAAACAAGAAAAAGAGTTCTTAAATGTTACGTAGAGCCAGTCTTAACATATGGATGCGAATCATGCACAATAGGACAACAGACAAGAAAATCACTGGAGTCTGTAGAAATGTGGTTTTACAGAAGAATGTTGAGAATACCATGGACAGCTAAGAAGAGTAATGAAAATGTTCTGAAAGAGGCCAAAGCAAAAAGAGAGCTAATTTCCAATATTAGGAAGAAACAATCATCATTTTTTGGCCATGTAATGAGAAGAGAACAACTGGAAAAATTGAGGGATGAAGAGATAGAGGGAAGCAAAGAGAAAAAAATAACAGACATTTTAAGAGAATGGCTTGGCAGAAGGTCAACAACAGAAATGATAAATAGCTGCCGAGATCAAAAGTTGTGGAGAGACATGTCCACCTACGC